>JADRCC010564814.1:0-13787 GCA_019843855.1 Hylomyscus alleni
GGTTGTCCATTTTGACATCTGTGTCGTGTGGAGTCTTCTTGATTTGGAGTTCAGTTTCTTGGTACATAGCTTGTAAATGTCAAGCAAGGAGTATCAAGTGGTAAGCTGATAAAAAAATGGCCTTTGAATTCCTAGGATATGCACAATCATGACAGAAAAAATTGAATTAAATTATCCAAAGCTCATAGTTAATCCCATTGTAAAAACACTGCCATTAAATGTAGAGAAATTCTGTCTAAATCTGTGGCCTGATCCAGTGGGGCATTTGTAGCGGTGGACTCTTAGGAAGGGCTCCTACTAGAAACAGACTGAGGTCCGAAGGATGACTCAATGGTTGCTAAAGAGCTGCTGACAGGCAGGACCCAGAGCAGCGCCCAAAGGGTAGAGGAACTTGGCGGACAGCCAATGGAGAAATGTAAGTACAGGTCTAACTTTCGTCATATGTGAAGCATGACCAGAAGTCAGTGGAAGGAAGGACTTATTAGACTGAAGTTTCATTGAGACACACACAGCAACAGGCAGTAGTTTTCTTATCGACCTGGGTTTTATAACCACCTCATCCTCCAAGTATATAAAGTAATTGCTTGCTGTATCATCATAAAACCTGGGGAAATTCTGCCTGGAAGAAATTGGACTTGAACCAACGTAATTGTTGCCTAAGCACAGAAGTCCCTAAGGGGCCATTTGTTTAATCCTCAAAATTTGTGGCTCTCACATTCTTTTCAGACATATTTAAATCACTCTGCAGCGTATCGGAAGAGGCAGGATTTCTTGTTAACCATCTTCGCATGACATAACATGTTATAAGTGAGATACAAAAAATTAATAATTAAAAAAATATGTTAATAACCTTTAAAAGAGTAGAGCAGAATCTCAGCCTGATACTGTTTGACCATTTTTTTCCTAGTAAAGGATAAAGAGCATGTCGGTTTTGACTTTAACATTCACTTTTTATTTTTTTTATTTTTTCTTCTACAGGCCAATGGGATTGCAGCCATCATAGCTATTTTGGTGTTGCTGCTGCTCTTGGCTGCTGCCTTGATGTGGTGGTTTTGGCCCCTTTGCTGCAAAGTGGTAAGAAGAATTTTCAACTCATATAATTTTTTTAAAGCACTGATACAAAGTAAGGCCTGTTGTATGAATGAATGAATGTCACACGGTCCAGCAAATTAATTAAGGGATGAATTAATCCCGCAGTTACAACAGCAAAGTTTTAATTGGCAACTTACATCTTGATTATTTTCAAACTTTCTAGTAAATTCTAGAAAGCACTTATGACATTATCTAGCATAAAGTTTACCTCAAAGACACTTTGGAGAGCAGGTTGGTGGAGGGAAGTGTTGGAAAGTCAGAGGTAGTCTCGAACTAATGTAGTGGAAAGTCATTTCCACTCAAACTCAAGAAGAGTGCTGATAAATGGATGCTGTTTTCTACCATCATCCTGAGAGTTGTGGGTCTGTGGCTGTTTTAAATGCTCATGGAATGCGTATCTTTGAAGATCTGTTACACAGGATGTTCTTTTATCTTACATCTGTTACATATTTTAGTGGTAAGTCCAAAGCCGAAGTTAGGGTATCAGTTAAACAGGTCCTTTTAGAGACAAACAGCTTACGCCAGGACCGTGGAGCGCTCATTTGTTGTCCTAACAGGTCACCACCCATATCACTTATAAAAGCACCGTACGTTTTTATGTAGTGGTTATTTCACTACAGCGCTTTTCGTAGGTCTCACTGGGCTGGTGGGCTTCCCTGGGGACACATACCTCTCAGAGGCTCTGCGGCAGAGTCTGTTTCCTTATCACTTCCTGTTTAAAGAGGCAGCCTCATTCCTTGCCTTGTGACTTCTTTCATCCTGCCAGAGCCAGGACCTTTGTGGCTTATCCCGCTGTTGATTCCTTTCCACTTACCTATCTCTCCAATTGAATCCAAGTGGGAAGGGTGCCTGATGTTAAAGACCTATAGATCCCAGTTGGCGCTGATATCTCAGGGTTGTTAATCATCACAACCCCTTAACCATATAAGGTAGTTTAGTCACAATACCAGGGATTAAGTTACAGGCATCCCTACAGAGGTATTATTCAGCCTTCTTCATGATAGTGCATATCATATATATATATACATATATATACTTATACCTTCAAGATAGTGCATATCATATATAAGTATATGCATATACATATGTATATACTTATATATACACATATACTAATATATATACTAGTATATATATGTTAATATATAATATATACATATATATTATGTATAATATATAATATATACATATATATTAGTATATTTTACTTAATCCCTTTTATCTAGAGTTTATTATAGAAAAGATTATCCCAGGAAAATCTGTCAGTATGTTCAGTGCATTTCTTGTTTTGAGAGTGTTACTTATGTAAGCACACTTTCCCTATCTTATGACATAATAGACTGCCTTTCCCCTTCACCTATGCTAAGCCATTTCAGCTTCCCACACTATCAGGATATGGTTTATATTCTGTCTGTGCTTCTTATCATCTGTACCAGAGTCTACTTTCCTGACGCAGCCTTAAGATCCCTTACCTCAGGATAGCTGGCCCACAGAGAAGGCAGGGCATTAACTTGGACATCAGGAGGAATGAGACACTTCCTGGCCCTTTGCTGAATCCATCAAAGTTTCTGCCACAGCAGTTTATGCTCAGAAAGTTTCCTGATATAATCTTGATTACCTTAGACACGGCTGTTTTGGGGTGGATGGCATTCTTGAGTCTCAAATTAAAAAGCAAAAAGGTGCCTTAATGTGATTTGTGCTCTTTGCATTTTTAATTTAAATTTCACAGTGGCAGATTCCTCCCTTCATTAGTTAGTAATTTCATTTACTCTTGGTCACAGGGTGCAAAGGTGTCCAAGTGTGTGACTGTTCCCTTAGAGATACATGAAAAAAAACCTGATATGGGCCGTTTACAGGAAGTAGTTATTATTCTGAAATGTAGTTTTAGAACATAAATTTGGATATTATAAAGGAGACCCTATCATCAGCTGGTGATACAAGTTCATTCTAATCTGAGGCTCTGCAGATAATCATCCATGAACCTGTGTTATGCCAGGCACCGAGAAATCCCTTCAGTCCTGTTCTAGGATTTCAGGAAGAGTCCCTAGCTTCAGAAATAGTATGACTTCCCATTTGTAGCCGTCAGCAGCTATGCAAACTGAGTTCCTGAAAGAGAGGCAGGGACCTGGGGGAAAATAGGGGAATCAGACTGTGAGAGAAATAACTAAACCAAGTCAAAGGTTCCCATCAAGGTCCAATGTGCATTTCAGAATCTGAGAATTTATAGGCAGGGAACCCATCCTCCAGTAAGTCAGGATCTTGTGGCCTAATTAGTATCTTGTTCTGTCCAGAAAGCAGGTGAAGCAGCTCAGGAGGGCGTGGCTCCTAGCAGGAAGTTAGCAGGAACTTCCGAGGCAGAGAAGCTGCAGGACAAAAGGGCTTTCTTTATCTCAGCAACTCCACCCAAGTGGGCTAGCTGCTTTGTGGCAAGGACAAGGTCTGGTTCAGCTCTCTTGAGGCTGGGGGAGGTCAAACCCATTAGTACTGAAATGTGTTTGACAGAGCAGCCACTTTTGCTTTACACTTGGAAACAGAATGAAAAGCAGCAGGTCCTGAGTGGGAATTGTATCGAATGTGCTCTAGTGAGGTTGAAAAGCTGGAGTAAGGTGCAGGTAAAATTCTTCACTCAGCCTTTGATGGCCATGGGTTGACCATGTAGAAGGTAGTAACTACTGTACTAGGAACTGGAGAATCATACATGCCTTCAATATGATATGAAGTTTCCTATTTTAATATGGAAACAAAGAGATGTGGGCTAGAAGTGTAAATGAAGGACGCTAAGTACCCATTAGCAACTTGTGAAGAAAAACAACCTTAGAGGCACCCGACTATGTCTCTGATCTCAAATAGGTTTTGAATAAGAAAGAAAATGTGCAGTTAATGGAGGACATTTCAAGTGTGTGTGTGTGTGTGTGTGTGTTTTGTGTTGTGCTTTGAAAAGTGCTAAGCTGAGACCTACTGTAGAAGACAGTTTGCATTTTAATTAGACCCTCATTCAAAAGGGCGTCCTATGTCTTTTAGAAAGTTTGCACTCACTGGAGAGACTCAAGGAGCTTTGAGGCCTGAATGATTTAGGCTCTTGCAATAGAGAGATTGTCATGAATGATTTAGTTGGGCTCAATGCATCACCATAATCCTTATGAGGGAAAGCAGAAAAGGGGAAGGCAGTGCAATGGGGACAGATTGTAATGAGACAGACATCAAGACAAGGAACACTGACGTGAGCAGAAGTTAGGAGAGGCAAGGGACAGACTCCCCTACAGCCTGCAGAAGGAAGCCACTAGCCAACAGCTGACTTTTAACTCCATTACACTCAATTCAAACTCCTGACTTCCAGGAGTAAGTAGACAAAAACCACATGTTTTTGATGACTCTTGGTTGCAACAATAAGAAAAATTGTATCTTTAGACTGATTCTAGTATTCCCAAGTTGGAAATGACTGGTTAGGGCTATTGATTTTGGAAAGCAGGAGAATATGGCTCAGGGGTAAATGCACTTGCCAACAAAGTTGTTCTCTGACTTCCATATTTCCATTATGGTACTAAATAAATAAATAAATAAATAAATAAATGTAATGAAATAAAACACAGAATAAACCCTTTTTGTTTTATATCATGTATAATGCTTTATGTACTGAATAGGACTGCCTTCCTGTCAAGAGTGAGATGAAAACAGTATCAGATTATAATTTATAGAAATGTCCTAGGCATATGTATTGCTAGCATCACCAGAAAGCAGGAATTCATGGACAGGCTCTTCAGGATGATACTACTTGCAAGAAGTGCCTAACATGGTTTCTTTCAAACTTAGCTGTGGTGCTGTGACTCTTCTGAAAGCTAGACTGGTGCTTTGCCCTGCAGAGACTAGCGGACTGGGACGGTATCTGTGAAATTAGCATGTGCCCATTATTTGTACCAGCTTCATTCCAGGGCACAAGGGACAAATGAAAAGCAGAAGCTTTACTTCTAAACTATTTTATATTGATTTGAATCAAAATGCATAGGGTGAAATAGTACATTTTATTGGTGATGGATAAGTAAATGTGTAAATAAGCGAGCAGTTAGTGTGATTATTTATTTAAAATTTATCTTCCAGAATAGCTCAGCAAGTTTATGAAAACAGGCACTGTGATTGTTATTTATTGTAAACATGCTCAGTGGTATAAACATAACCAAATAACAAATAAATGTTCAGTAAATACTTCTTCAGGGACATCTTCTTGAACAGGATCATCACACACACTGAGAGATGTAGTGTCTGTATCTACCCACATCAACTTTAAAATAGAGTGCTCTGTTGCTCGATATAAAATAAGTCCTGTCGGCTGTGGAGACATAGTGTGCTGGAAGGAATTGTCGTTGTTATCTAGCATGCCTGGTTCTTTCATTTTCACTGAAAACTTGCCTCTTATAAATGAACACACAATAGAAAACACACGTTTAGTACTTCAGTCAAATCAGAATTCATCATTGTAATAAAATCTGAGATAGAATCAGTTTAGCTCTTATGGAGTTGCCACTGCATGCAACCCACAGGGGATTTTCTAACAGAGGGATTGTGAATTTATATGAAAAAAGTCTTTGTATCTATTTGTAATAGAAATCTATCATTTGCCTTCATTATTTGCATATGATCCCTGAAAGTCTGAAGACTGTCACCAGTGGAAAACACAGTTTCTATAACACATCTGTGGTTCAGATAACTTTAAAATGTATTTTACATGCATCCCTACTGTACTGGCTGGTTTCATGTGTCAACTTGACACAAGCTCAAGTTACCATGGGGAGAGGAGCCTCCCTTGAGGAAATGCTTCCATGTGATCCAGCTCTAAGGCATTTTTTTTAAATTAGTGATCAAGAGTGGGAAGGCCCATTGTGGGTGGTGCCATCCCTGGGCTGGTGGTCCTGGGTTCTATAAGAAGGCAAGATGAGCAAGCCAGAGGAAGCAAGCCAGTCAGCAGCACGCCTCCATGGCCTCTGCATCAGCTCCTGCCTCCAAGTTCCTACCCTGAGTGAGTTCCTGTCCTGACTTCCTTTGATGATGCACAGCAATGTGGAAGTATAAACTGAATAAACCCTTTCCTCCCTAACTTGCTTCTTGGTCATGATGTTTTGTGTAGGAACAGAAATCCTGACTAAGACAAGTATGATAGGTACTATGTCTGCTACTTGGTCTCATTCTTTAGTAAGTTAATAAAGAAGCATGCCTGTTCTTGTAGCAGACTTTTAAGAGATTTGACAAATGAAATATATTTATAACTATAATATAATTTCAATATTATTCAAGTACTACCAGGCATTCGAGTTTTTCTTTGTTAGTATGAGAAAGTTTCTGTAGATTCACCAGGCTGTTAAAGTAGAGCATCGGAAACAAAAGAAAAGACAGAGATGTCCATTAAAGAGCAGTCGAGGGTGTATTGGGGGGGTGGCGGGAAGAATGGACTATGGGGTGTAAAAAAATAATTAATTAACCCCCCCCCCAAAAAAAAAGACTGGCCATTCAAGATGTTTTTACTCTGACTGTTTATACTTTTCTATCTTGCCGAGTGCTTTTTAAGAATGAAAGGGAAGGGTGATTGTGATTGAAAATGCCACAGGTTGTGTCCTCTGCATGCCTGGCTCTCATAGAAAATCAGAAACAGGAGCAAATTTGGCCCAGGAGGCTTTATCTATCGATATTTTAACAAGAGAGCTCCTACCAGAAGCAGGATGAACAGGACTACCATTAGTCCTCTGTAGGTTGTATAGTGTGTGTGAACTGCTCCAACAGCGGAATAAGCTACCAGAAAATGTAAATGTTCTCATTTCTGTTTAGCTTAGAGGACATGTTGTGTTTCTGGCAAATTTGTTTGACTAAACAGGACAGCAGAAATGACAGCCAGATAGTAGCATCATTGGGGATAGCCAAACACTCCACAGAATTACAGATGTAAGGCTAATGAGGTGGCAAACAGAGGCTTTCTGGAGTATTGTCAATGAGCATGGTACACAGCTGCAAATACGGTTGATTATGCCGGAAACAATGCAATCTATGTTAGTCTAGTGTCCTTAACCAATGTGCTCCATCCTCAAAGAAACACTGCTACATTCATTCATTGTGTCTTTAGGGCACTTAGGATGTTACAGAAAGGGTTTAATGACTCTTAAATTAGAAAACAACTTAAAAATTACCTTTTTAAAGAACAATTTACATATAAGTTAAACTTCATGGTGATGTTTCTGACCAGAGCTCTATAGAATAATTTTCTTAGCCAGCAACAGCTGTGCTGTTCCCTTTACAAGTAATAACGCTTGTAGATTGCACTTGCTTTTTATTGTTGAGGAGGGCTCCTGGTACCTTTATTGAGTTACTTTCAGAGAGGCCCGATTTTGGGAGGAATGTACAATAAAACAGAAGTAATTTAAATTTTAATATGCCTTCCTTGCACCATTAATTAAAATGATTTATGTTTGGTTGCCTCGTTGAAATACAGTGTGATAGATGCTAGGATGTATTGCTTCCATGGTGATATTTTTCAACAGCATCATTTTGGAAACAGTATCAAATCGTTCTTGGTCTATGACAGCAGCACCTTTTGTAACTCCTAGGAGGATACACTGTTCTTCCCATGTCCCATGTAATGACCTTTATAGGTTGTATTTACTGTGTAGATTTCTGACTTCTGGTTTTTTGGTTAAAGGTAAGACTCTCTGAAGACTAGTGAATTTTTAAGAGAGAAAAGAAGGACAAGATAACAAGACAGTTATTAGTGTTCAACTGAGGGATTCAGAAAAGGACTTTCCAAGCACAGATCTAAGGAAACCTAGGGTTTAAGTACTCTAGAAAAAAAAAAAAAAGCACTGGCCTCGATCCACAGTTTTGTCAAGGAGAAAAGAGAAAATGATTTATATATTTTATTATATATATTACATTATATATATTTAAAATCCTGTAAATACTCAAGAGTGTTTTCCACGTTGTCTGCAGGCTTGTAGCACTTAGATGATTTTCTTGTAGTTACTGGCAAAAATTACTTCTGAAACACTACTTATCTACAGTCATTATACTGTATCTTTTTTTAAAACTCCAAAGCAGTTCAATGTTGACAGTTCTTTCACTATTTTTTTTTTCTGAGTATCAGAACATATGATTGCATCAAGCTGGCTGCAGGCTCCCGTGCTAACATTTCCTCACGCAAAGAATGCCCACATCACTCGAACATTTGAAAAGTGTTAATGAGCCGATCAAAAGGACTGTTGCCTGAAGCAGCTAACTTTTTTTTCTTTTTTTTTTTTTTTTAATTTTTAAGAAATCGGCTCTCCTCCAAACTGAAATCTTCATTCTAGCAGCTAAGGAGACGAGCTGTAATCCCCCCCCCTCTCCAAACCCTGGTGATGATAATAACAAACGGAAAAAAAATTGGAGGAGACTCAAACTCTCCATATGGTTCATAAAGTGGTGGAAGTGTTTTCCAGAATTTTCAGTACAGAGCTGAAGGATGCTAAGTGGAAAAAATCCTGGCAACTAGGCAATATTATGCCTTTTAAAACCTGCACATTCTCATGAAATATGCTGCACATGAATACATTCTTCTCCAGAGTGAATGTGCTCTTGCACTATTTCATGTTAAGAACGAGTTTCTCACGACTGTTATTTTTAATATTTTTGGACCACACTAAGTTTTTCTTCCTCTCCCACAAACTAATTTTACTGGCACGCAGGGTTACTGCTTCCATGTAGACTCCTGTCAATTTTTGGCTTTAGGGACAATTGGCGACGCATTATTTTCTGTTTCTTTCCCTTTTGTTGCTTGGGAGGCCACGTGGTAGCATGGAGAGGAAAATTCTCAAATGTAATAAGAGAATTAGTTTATTTCCTTTCCTGACATTTTCTACGTGGTACTGGGTCTAATGGCAGACATGCAGTGCTTCTCTGAAGTGGTATAAACTTCATCTCTAGCACACACTTCATGTAACTAATTCTGGCATGAATGTTTTCCCAGTAACACTGCTTGGAAAGCAACTGATCTACCACAGACTTTTCCTTGGTCTTCCCACCTTAATTTTGAATGTATCTCATGTAGTGGGACTAAACTCAGTGTTTGGAGGTAGATTGTTTTAAGTGATGGACTTACATTTTAAATTTGTCTTTTTTCTCTGTATATACTTGGGGGGGAGGATTGTTGGAATTAGGGTTTTCTATTTTGCTATGCTTAAAATGGGCATCAGCAGAGTAATCTTACAGGCTCATGACCATGAAAGAGGAGAGAATGTCTACCACATGGCAACACAAGAAAAGGGTAGACACTGTTTGTAAGGAGAACATGGTCCAACCTCGGTTCTGGGAGTTGTGGGTCCTGTCCTGAAGGTTCCTTCCTACCATTTGTTGTGATGAAGGGTATGTCTCGTATGTCTCTTGACTCAGTAGCCTGAGACTTGACTGAAGTAGAAGGCTTCATTTTTATTATTAGCCATGTGTACTTTCAGACTTCAACATCTCTCTAAATTTAAAATTGGTCATATACATCGATATTTTCATATTGATTCATATGATTCTTCATATTGAAGAAATAATCGCTGCATGTGTATAGTAGAGGATGGCAAAGTCGGTCATCAATGGGAGGAGAGGCCCTTGGCCCTGTGAAGGTTCTGTGCCCCAGTGTAGGGGAATGACAGGGCCGATAAGTGGGAGAGGGTGGGGTAGCAGGCATGGGGAGGGGGGAGGCAACAGGGGTTTGTTCTTGTTGTTTTTGTTTGTTCATTAAAAAGAAAAAAAAAGAAATAACCTCTGAAAGTATCTTTTCTGGAATGAGATGAATACAAGTTGCATGCTCACACATTGATATGTAATTCAAAGTCATAGAAATAAGAGACCTATCAGAAATATTGTGATGCATGTATTTTTATTTTCTTATAAGCCTTTTTCATGTTGGAGAGGACCGAATATTAACCAGTTTATTTCAAGATGTTTAAAATTGTGATGATCTTATGCATCCCTTACTCCTGCTAAATTCACTAGTTCTCTAGCTTCATTGGTTAACGGAGAAAAAAAAATGATGACTATTTCATTGACATTGGCAGTGTTTTACCATGATGGAGCTCTTTCTGTATAATTTCATATTTTATCATTATTTCATTTGAAACTTGTTCATGAGCTAAAATATTAATGTCCATACATTTGAAGGCATTAGGGGGATTATCAGTCTGGGTGGAGTAAGATATATTGTGGCTATTGGTATTAATATTTTCCTTCTATGGCTTTTTACTTTTTGAGAATGTTATACGTGCTTATAGTATGTTCTGATGGAATCTACTACCCCTGGCTCCTTCGCTCCAAATCTTTCCCCATCTTCTCAGGCTCCCCTCCCAATTGTGCGTGTTGTTTATTTGAAACCCATCAATTAAAATGCTGAGAGGAGGCAAGGAAGCATGAGGCCCCAAACACCATTGAGTCTAATCGCTGAGCTGTATTTTAAAATGTTATTTTAGCTTAAGGAAACTGTAGTTATGATATCAACTAACCAATATATACTAGAGAAGTGAACAGAGTAACCCAGGTAACACATAACCATTTTATTAAAAATGGGTTTTGTCTTTAGCTCCCAAATATAAACTCAATAGAAATGCAGTAAGTATTCTAGCCTCTGAAACCAGAAATTTTCACTAGGAAGAGAAAGTGTGTATGTGTGTGTGTTGTGTGTGTATGTGTGCATGTGTGCACATTTTCCAGACTCCAAGACCAGGGCTGAAGTGTGGAAACTGTTAGAAAGAGAAGTTTTTGGCTTTGTGTGGGGAAAAAACTTTCAAATGATGAGTTTCTTGCCAGTCAAATGATGCTTTATGAAGCAGTGAATTTCTCTATTGCAGCCATCCAAACATAATTGGAAACACGACTATGTAGGGAATTTTTAGAATACTGAAGTTTTGGTTTGTGTGTACTTTGCATGGGTTGAAAAATGTGTTTGACATCCTTAAAGTTCATCGAATTCTAAGTCCTTGATTTTAAGTTTTGACAGCAAGAACAGAATAAAAGGAATCCTTTCTTCTTTCTTCCTGTTTCCTCTTTCCGCAGTTCCTCCCTCCTCTCTTGCTCTTCCCTTGCCCCTACTCCCCTTCCTTCCCCCCCTCCCCTCCCTTTTCCTTCTCCTTTTCTTTCCCCTTTCCAATCCATTCACCTTCCTTTCCCTTCTGCCTTAAATCCTTAAAAGAATATTGCGGACCAATCCCACTCTGATAAATCACGGGCACACAGAAGGAAGGCAGGCACACATGTGACTCATATTGGCATGTACAAGGAGATTTTCTTTTCAGCTAGATAAAGTCAAGAACTCTGCTAAGTCTTGGGAAAGAAGATAGAGGTGTCTGTGGATATCATAGAAATTATAATCTGCTTTAAGAAGACAGAAATTCATGGCAGAGAGAGGGTAACGAAATAGTCCAAGGAATTTATTTGACCTGGGAAGGATTTGGAGAAGGTACTAAAAAGAAGAAAGAGGTTATAGGTCCTTCTGCCGTTTGTAGTCTGCTTCTGGAAAGAGTGAGCACTAGAAGGGAACATTGGGAAGAAGTTTTGGTTGGCTTTGATCTTACTGAGTGAAATGCTGACAGTAGTGTTTCCTTTGGACATGCAAGTTGGTAAAGATAAAAGAACTTCCTTCTCAATAAAGGGATATAGACTTCATAACATTAATTCAGCTTCATTTGACCACATTTTGTCATAACTCTCAACGCCATCTCTAGAGTTGACACAATAGTCATTGTTTTGTATATTCTTACTTTTTCTTATGCAATGGAACCTTTTACATTTTATTTTGTTCTATTTTGTGACAGGTTATCAAGGATCCTCCCCCACAACCTTCTGCACCAAAGGAGGTAAGCGAGTGCCTGGTAAAGGAATACTGAGTTGTTTTATTTTTATATATAAATAGCATTCCAAAATTAGACCTATTCTTTTTCTGCAACAGCTAAGTATCTATTTTTTGATTTGTGATAAATCAATTGCAACTTTTTAATCTTATGATTTCTTTAATGTACTAGAAGAATTGGCCTTTCATTTGTAGATACAGACAGACTGGTACAGGTTTGAATGTACGTGAGGATTTAATATGTTTTTATAATCACGTATTAATGGTCTTGATGACACTTCTCTAAAATTGTTAAAATATCCAGTCTGGTCATCGAAAGGTGCTGTTACTTCCTTCAGAGTGATAATTGCTATTGTATGACTCTGTTAGCTGCCATCATACTAGCAACACAAAGGAAGGGATGCTTTGGTATTGTGTGTTTTCAGGGCTTCTTTATGTTTGTCTTTTCATTATAAATTTTATTCTTCAAAGTTACAAATATACAAAAATATGAAGTAATTCAAATGTGGCCCCAAGTTTAATAATCCTTTCAAGTTTGAATTGATGAGCATATTTGCTTTAAATACACAATACTCATAGTTCAAAAGACAACTTCTGTTAGCCAACGGGTGATGTAGAGAAAATCTGATGAAGGGGAAGACCATTCATACCTTGTAGAACAGCACTTGGAATTGTTGTGTGAGATTATAAACACACCATATATCCCACTTATTATTTTTGCCCTTTCCCATAGCAATGGAATAATTTAAAACCTCTCAATGTGACCCACCTTTGACTAAGCAACATTTTAATAAATTAATTAGATACACTTTTAAAAACTGTATTTCCATAGGAGGAGGAGGAAGAGCCTTTGCCCAACAAGAAATGGCCAACTGTGGACGCTTCCTACTACGGCGGTAGAGGGGTCGGAGGAATTAAAAGGATGGAGGTTGGTCTCTTAAAGCAAGAGAAAGCACTGGTCTAAAGTATACATTTGTAAAATTCTTGAGCTACAGACATCATGCTTTTTATAATTGCATCCTCTTTAGTCAGCACTGGGTCTTCTCTGTGCACATTTTTTCTTTGTGGAAACATCCTAGCTGTGTCCAGAGCTAGTGGAGAACAGCAGGCTCCACCAATCAAAGGACTGCATTGATAAGATTTATGAATACTATGGATAAAAATAGTTATGGGTTTCCTCACTGCTTTGGAAAAAAATACTCCATAGAACATCAGCTTTAAAAATGTCAGTCATTTACAGTTGCAACAATGCTCTTCTTTGAAAAGACTTAACAGTTAGTTACTATTTGAGGGAATTCGCTTTTGCAATATTCAACACCATGGATATGATCTTATCACAAATACAGAAGAGGCACATTTAAAAATTTAACAGCTTTTACTTACCAGTTACCAACTATCCCAGTTAATATTTCATATCATATATTATGTTTTAACTATTTTTTGTTAGTCCAGTAGTCCAAAGATGGAGATTCTTTCTACAGAGTAACATGAGCCAGTGAATGAATACTGAGCAAAAGGGATCCATGGTGATTTTTTTGTCTTAGTAGGTTTGTGTTACAAACACTTTAGATAAACCAACTTACAAAGAAGGAATTTTATTTTGGTAGAAGTTCTAACCTAGGATTCATAAGCCTTCCTGGTTCTGGCCCTGAGTTCAGGCTTACCGTGGGCAGGTAAGAAGCAAAACAAGAGAAAAAAATGTCTGACTATCACACTCTACAGGCACAACCTACAAAGGCCTAAGTCTTAGACCTCCTTCTGGACACACTCCTTATAGGTGCTGTCACCTTCTGAAAGAGCATCACTGATAACCAAGGCATGTGTCCTTAGGGGACTTTCCATATCCAGACTA
>JADRCC010564817.1:0-10842 GCA_019843855.1 Hylomyscus alleni
CCTCTACAAGAGTGATAATAGCTCTTAACTGCTGAGCCATCTCTCCAGCTCCATGCATCTTTATATTGGTCTTGACAAAGTTTTTGGATATGGCTTTCAAAGACACAGGTTTTAAAGGCAAAATTAAGTATGTGGGATTGTAGCAAACAAATATTTTGGCACGACAAAGGAAACTGTCAAGAGAGTGAGGAGACAAACTTTTTATGGAAAAGTGTTTATTTGGTCAAATGTATATTTGAAAAATTCAATTAACCCAGCAGCAGGAAAGCAACCAAATTCAAAAATGAGAGAAAGAGATGAATAGACTTTTATCAGAAGGAAGCATACAAATAGACAATGGCTGTGTGGAAAAACTTAAACATAATGTATCTTCATGAAAATGCCTATCCACACAATAATGAGATCTACTTTACTCCTGTGAGAGCAGCCATCTTCAAGAGACAAAAGATGATAAATGTGAACAAAGGTGGGGGGTAATCACAAGGTAATTTGTACACTGTTGGGTGTAAATTACCACAGTAATTATGGAAATAGTAAATGAGTTCCCAAAAAGGTTAGAACTAGAACTATTATATTATCCAGCTCACATACTCTGGGAGCATGTCTGAAGAAGCCAAGCCAATGTTGCTAAGATATCTCTGAACTCCCATGTCTACTTCAGTACTCACTGCACACCCAAAGGATCCAAACGGGCTAAGTGTTCCTGGTTGGATGAATGGATGAGGAGTGTGAAATATATACAATGTTCTGCCTTGAAAAAGAAAGGATTCCTGATTACTGGCTAGTTTTATGTCTACTTGACCCAATCTAGAGTCATCAGAGAGGAGGGACTCTCAGTCGAGATAATTTCTCCATAAGAACAGGATGTAAGCAAGCCTGTAGGACATTGTCTTAATTAGTGATTCATGGGATAGGGCCCCACTGCCCATTCTGAACACAAGCATCCCTGGATTGGTAGTCCTGGTTCTATATGAGAACAGGCTGTGCAACCCACGGAGAGCAAGCCAGTAAGCAGTGCCCCTCCATGGCTTCTGCATCAGCTCTTCCCTCCAGATTCCTGTCCTGTTTGAGGTCCTGCCCTCACTAGTTTTGAAAATGAATTGGTTTTTTGGTTCTGTAAGCAAAATAAACTCTTTTTTCCCCCAAGTTGCTTTTGGTCATGGTGTTTCATCACAGCAATGATAACTCTAAAACCCTATCTTGTCATCTGGAACATCATGAATGAGGCTGGCAAGAGAAAGGCAAATAGTTCCCAGCCTCACTCATGTGTAGAATCCACATTAAAGTCAGTCATAGAAGCAGAGGTTGTCAGGAGCTACAAGGAAGGTGAGGAGATTTGAGTGAAGCGATATAAGTCTACAGCAATCTGACAGAGTGGAGGCCAATAAGAACTCCAGTCTATTGGGAATGAAGCTTGGGGTTGCTACATCAGGACCTTAATGTTATGTCACATACACACTGCAAATGGTAGCACCACATTTAGGTGGTTTTGGCATTTTCACCCCATTCTCCGTTGTCATTCCCTCTGTCAGTGGAGACCGAGGCCCCATATCCCTCTCTCATACTTGATGAAGTAGTGTGTGGGCCAATCATGTAGAGGTGATCTCAAGTGCAATGAGTTTGTGAGTATAACAAGGGAAATGGTTTTTAATGTTAACACCACACACTAGAGTGGTAAGTAACCATACTAACTTTGGTGAGAGTTATGCAGCACATTTAATTGAACTTCTAAATGGCTTTTTATTACTACTATTATGTATACCTTTTCACAAGACTGTTGTTTATGCTTTGAGGAAGTTCAGAAGAGGCTGTATCCCTAGAAGAGACTTCCTTTTCTTCCCCAATAATTGATAATGTCTAGGTCACCAAGAGACCTTTGGTGACCACATCATGTGGTGACTATATTCATCTCGTGCCCGCCCTTTCCATAGATTCTGTCCACATTCTTCCTTTCCACACTTTTTCTACCCATCTTGTAGTTGGGTCCAGCTCTAGACAGACATTAAGCCACTACCACAAATTAACACAGACACACACGTATGTTCATACTTCCTTTCTTACGAAGTAGGTAGCCAGACATATTGCCAGAACACCTCACTTGGAGGATTCCTGTTATCACTCTTGAGCAGTGTCATACAGCCAGAGAACAACTTGTCATCAAATCCATTGATTCATTCCTCCAAGTTTCTTCTCCCTCTATCCAGTAGTCATAGAATGTTCTCCATTGGGCATGAGAGAAATGAAAGTGATAAAGCTAAAGAAGAATATGCCCTGGGTAGCTAAGGCATTTTTCTTTGTGCCTAACATCTATCCTTTTAAACTTCTATAATATGTTCTCCTGTTTACTCTTTCCACTTGACAACATAAAGTCAATGATACAGATAAGCTTATGACTTGATAGATGGCTCAATCAGCACCCAGTCCAAAATTTACTTGTCAAATCTTACAGTCATTTTACTTTCAAAAGCCAAACAACTTATGCCTACCTGGGACTTTGTTTCCACGTAAGGATAGGTATTATTAGAATGGTCAACGTATCTAAAGGTCTGCTTGTGGTTTGTTTGTGGCAGCCTTCCAGGAGCTCTGTGCCCCACTTAATTATGACAACTATTAACAAATGTATTAAAAGATAATTCTGAAATCATAAGCAGCCATTGATGAACTAAGTATGTCACTGCAGATGGAGAATAGGAGTCTGGGATTACCTGCATGGAATGAAAGCCATGGTAAGGATATCTGGAACACAGACTGGTGGCTTCTACTTTATCTGAAACCACTGGCCTGACACAGGCATTAACAGATATACCACCTGCAGCCCAGGTGTGGATAAGAAATACTAAAGCTTGTCTACCATTGATTTCCTTTTATTAGTTGAACATAACCAGTTGGCAAGGCAGACTGAGACATGTAGTCTGTAGCAGAGAAAGAGAACATCAGATAATGGGCCAGCAATTAAAATGGCAAAGGACTAGCTGCCTCATTACAATCATCTTCCAATTTTTAGAATTCATCCAGTACATGAAATCCCTTTATTGAATGGATAAGGATCCTTTTATTCTGGTCAAATTCTACTATGGATCCAAATGAATGTAGGAGATAATGGAGTTTAGCCTTGGGCAAATGTCCTATTGTTTGCAGTTTAGAAGCACTAAAGGAGTTTAGGGATAAGTCTCATTTTATGTTGTTCAACTCCCTTGCCTGCTCAAGGCAGGATTCCATTTTATGAGAGTGTCCTTGTAGAAGTGTGGAGAAGAGGCACCAAACCAAACACCTGTGACTTGAATCCCTCTGGGTCAATCATTCTTTGCTCTGAGCTCTGCCACACTCCAGCAATATCATTGCAGATCTAAATATTCCAGGAGTCCATTGTTCACTGGAGAGCTGTTGCTGTTTCTGTGTGAAAGGCTTGCAAGATTGATTTTAGTACTAGCTTTCTTCAAACTACAGAACATTGCACTAGCATGTCAAATGAGAAGCAGGCAGTTTGGGAGAGAATATAACTTCAAAGAGTAATGTTAATGTAACGTTAATAATATTAATATACATAAAATATCATACCAAATAAGTAATTCATTTTCAAACCAAATAGGTCAGAAACCTCATTAAGGGATGATACCTTATAAAAACGTTTTATAAAAAACTCAAATCTGTATTTGCTTTTATGCAGACATTTTGGGCCAAGCAAACTTGATGGCAGAAACATATAATCCCAGCACCTGAGTGGCTGAGGGAGAGTCCCAAATACAAATAACCTTGTGCTATAGAGGAAAGCCTTGCCTCAAAACCAATAAGCAAACAAACATGTATTTCTAGATGTTGAATAAATTCTAAGTGTTCTTTTTACTTTTGTTACTGTAAGAAAACATTGACTCAAAGCAACTTGGAAGGAAAGGGTTTTATTTTTCAGTCTGCTCTTCCAAGTAACTGCCTATCACTGAAGGAAGTCAGGGCATGGACCTGGAGCATAAATTAAAGATGAAACCACAGAAGAATCCTGCTCAGAGGCTCATTCTCTATGGCTCATGCACAGCTAGATTTCTTGTACAACTCAAGACCATGTGTGAAGGGTCTTCCCACATCACTTATCTATCAAGATAACACCCTACATACATACGTACATGGGTACAGGTTCAGTTGATGTGGACAATTTCTTAGACTCTCTCTTCCCAGATGACTCTTATTGTGTCCCATTGACAATAAAATCAACTAGGACAGGCAACTGGAGACATGGCTCAGTGTTTAAAGATGGTCATGACTCTTGTAAAGAACCTGAACGCAGTTTCCACCACCCACATGGTGGCTCACAACCACTTGGAATTCCAGGTTCATGGTATCTGATGCACTCTTCTGAGCTCCATGGATGCAAAGCATGAGCATGATACAAAAAACATACATACAAGGAAAACACTCAAATGCATAAAATAAAAATATTAAAAAATAACTAGGATGGTAAGGGATACAGGAAAAGAGAGGTTTTGACTGCAGCAAAGGTTGTTGAATGCCCACTTCCCATTCCAAGTCTGTCCTCCCTTTTCCATAAAAACAGAAAGAAATTTTCACTTGGACATTTGATTTTCTTGATGCAATGTGTGGTCAAGTGACTACAGCTCATCCAATGTGATTCATAAAAAGATGCCTAGACAGCTCCTAAGCTCATCTTTAAGTTGACAATTAGTAACATGCCCCGGACCCATTCATTACTGGTATCCCCCTCTTCCTGAAGCACAAAAGGAAGAAACTGATAAGGACTTTTTAAAATGCAAGTCACCTTTAGGAAGGATGCAGCAATAAGTCGTGAGCTCCATGGGTTTAGCTCTTCAAGATCTCAGCCACAAAGCTGCCACTCAACTGGACCACATAATGTCAAATTTAGTTGTTCCTGAAAAAGAAAAACACTTTTAAGAAGTGCCAGTCATTGTCAGGAACTTCTAAAATCAAATAGAAACTTCCAACAAATGTATGGAAAATGTCCAATGTTATTAATGACTATGCAAATCGAAATTATCTTCTCCACTCCAGGTAGAATGACTATTATAAAAATTACAAAAGCTGGCAAGGATGAGGAACAAAAGAAATGCACATATACTCCTAGTGGGAATATCAATTCGAATAGAATACTAAAAAACAAATCTACCATATATCAGTGTTCTCCTTTCAGCCTGATCTCGCTATCCAACGTGAATGTTCTTGCCAAACCAGAGCAATGCTCAACAGCTAAGCTATGGAATCAGCCTGTGTAGCCATGAGATGATGGGTGGATAAAGAAAATGTGGTAGATATACACAACTGAGTGTCAGCCCATAGCATAATGAAATCCTGTGACTTGAGAGAACACAGAATCGAAGATTATTATGTTAAGTAAAATAAGCCAGACACAAAAGACAAATATGACTTCCCTCTGTTGTGTGGAAGTCAAAAGGAAAAGGTCAAGATGAAAGTAGACTAGTGGTTATTAGAGACTGGAAATGGTGAGATTGGGGAGGGGATCATATAAGATTAAATATGATTGGTGTTCACCATACTCATGCACAGAAATGCCACATTGAACCCACTAACGTTTAAATTAATAACCACCCATACAGTTTTAGCACTACCATGCCACATTTTGAGTTACCTTCAACTAGTTTATGTCTCCTTCCACAGAGCTCAGGCAGAGACAGTTGCTTGGGAAGTGGGAACACCAACTAAGTAAAAACCCATAAATTAGGTGCAATGATTAAACGAAGCCTGGGTCTTTTTAAAAGAAATTGCATATTATCTCTTAAATAGCAGAGCAACAACAGCTTTTAGCATCACCAATTGAGATGAATCCACTGAGCTGTGAAAATCATTACTCAGTTTGTGGTTGCTAATTCTGAGGAATCAAGCCAAAGTCTTTCTAACCACTGGCAGTCTTTTAGGAAGTCGGGACCTTATGGGAGTTTATGCTTTTCCCTCCTCCAGATCCTTCTGTGTGCTAGATGCTGCTCCCAAGACACTTGAGTCACTGCCATCTAAGTCCTCTGTTTCTGTATTGAGGAACAGAAAAGAAGCTGTAAATGTTCTTATTTTGTAATTACTTTGAATTACTTTGTAATTTTACAGCGTGTGAGTCACACCAACCCCAGGGATCCCCCTCTTTCTCCCTTCAGAATTATTAAGCCTTCTCTACTGATTTCACAGCCAAAGCTCTCAACCTTTGGGAAAGTCAAATTTTCCTGACTGTTTTCACAGAACACCGACATCTCAAAAGATTCCAAATGGCCAGTGACCAGATATACTTGGAAGTAGCAGACGTATTTCTAAATGCTATGAAACTTGTTGCCACATGATGATCAACTATAGCATGGATTCTCTTGAGACTGAAAGCCTGAAAGTTAATTAGCAAAAACTATACTTTGGTTGAAAATCACCCTCTGTCAAGAGTGTAAAAAAAAATTGAAATTCATAAAGAAGAAAATTATTCTTGCTAGTCCCATCAAATGCAAAGTATGAATGAGAGCTGAACTCATACAATGCTGATGTCAAATCCATATATTTTTATAGTAAGAAGAGCCTAGAGAGCGAGTTGTGCACATATAAACAGAAATTCACATCCCATGTGGAAGTGGAAAAGTACCAGGACCAAAAAATAGCTCATCTGATTTGAGAAGAGCAAATCCATGAACAGACATGGTGACCTGGTCCTTTGTTCAAGACAAAATAGCAGAGGAGACTGTGCCAACAAATCCAACCCTCTTGGGGAGCTCCAGAGCAGTGCAACTTTCTGCTCAGTTTTTTTGATAGACTGGAAAATACAAGGTCTTTTATTTTGTTCTTTTACTGGTATACCATTGTACACCATAGTAGGATTCATAAAGATAATTTTATATGTGTGTTACATCATTTGAACCCATTTTTTTCTCGTATCTCCTGAATCTGACCCTTTTCTCTACATTCTCCTCTAATTACTCCCCTTCATTCCCCTAGACAGTTGCTTCTTTCTTGTAATAAATACAAATGAAATTTTATATAACACTATAAAATCTAAGATCCATACATGAAAGAAAACATGGAATTCTGTCTGATCCTGACTTAATTCAATTTCTATCATCATCTCCAATTGGGCCAATTTCCCTGAAAATAGCATAGTTATGTTCTTTTTTATGCCTGAATAAAATTTGATGTTCTTTGTCCATCTCTCTTTGACAGACAACTATGTTGGTTTTATAACTTAGCTAATATAAATATTGTTGCAATAAATATTGAAGTACATATACTTCTAAAATGTTAAAAATTTCCTTACTATTACATATATTGTATAAAATAATTTGGACTTTCTGCATTTAAAACATGCTTATAATGTGTTATGATCACATTCACAAATATCATTGTCTCCTCTTGCCCCACCTACCGTACTCACACCAGTTCTCTTCCTCTTCCCAAATTTGCCCCTTTCTGCTTTCATGTGTTATTTTTTTCTTGGAAATGTGAAGATTCATGTCAACTTGACTCCACACAGGAGAGAAAATATGATGTCTGTCCAAGTTTGGTTTATTTCACTTAATATTCCTAGTCCCGGTTCCATCCACCTTCCTGCAAATGGCATAATTTCTTTTTCTCTGTGATGTAGTAATATTCCAGTATGTATACACATTCTCTGTGTCTATTTATCTGTTACTGGATGCTTAGATTGTTTGTATAATTGGTATTGTAAATAACTGCAGAGGTGTGCATGTTTCCCTGTGGTGAGATTTTGTTTTCAAAACCAACACTCAGCTTGTCATCAGGGCAACATCTCATATAAGAAGTGGATTAGAACTATCAAAAGATATGACTAGAGACATGAGCCTTGGGCCATGTATCCCAAGAATAGCTCAAAGGAAATGAATGTCTCAGTGTCACCTTGGGAGAGAAAGTGGATTTCTAACCATGCCTATGGGTCAGCGGAGCCTTTTGTCACAACAAAGAGGTTTCTGTGTAAGGATCTTCAAACCTGAGACAAATGACTAGAACTCTACTCTCAGATAACAGCACCCAATGTATAAAAGCTGAAGATAAGCCCTGTTGTTTCCCCATGGACCTCAGTCCAGTTGAACTAGACTTTATCCACCATTACCCTCTTCTATAGAAGACACCAATACACATCCAGAGCACAGCTTAGTGATCTAAATTTTCTGTTCCCTAAGACCTTAAAGACTTGCAAGACAGAACTGGGAGTAACATAACACTGAGCATTTTTGCAAAAATGCAGTATGTCTCCTGGAATAGCATCTCTGAGCTGGATGCAGGGGAGGTGCTACTAACTAAGAACATCTGTAGGCACTCGAGCCCTCTCAGCACATACCTTGCCCAATTAGCTGTGGAGGTCATGGTCCATAAAGAGCAGAACTGCTACAGACAACAAAAAAGCAATAGGTTTTGTTGTATGCTGAGCAGAGCTTGCAATTTAATTTTAAATCCTATTACTTTAGTGATTCTATTATATCAGAGGAGGGAATAAAGGTAGAAAGTAATGTTTGAAAAATGAATGTATTATAAAATAAAAGGTTCCATGAAATAGAAACACAGAGACATAAGTGAAAAAATAATGCCAAAAAGACCCCCACAATAAGAAAATTCAAGAGAGCAGTTATTTGCTACAAACGTTAAATTTGTTTGAGATGAACTTGACAAATAAGATAAACAATGCAAAAATTGACCAGTTGGAGTGAAGGACAAATGTGTAACCTGAAAATTAGGATCAACTCAAATCATGGTTACAATGAGAGTAGAGACAAAGGGATTATCTCCCAATTTATTATCATGAAGCTAATAATCTTCCATGAGATTAGGAGACTATATAAAAGGAGTATGGATCCAAAATTGAGCTTTTGTACAAACTGGCTATTTAAGAATTTTATCAAACACTTAAGAAATAAATTACAATTCCATACAAGCTCTCCTAAAGACAAAAACAGAAGTATTTTCTAACTCATCCTAATAGACCAGTATTCCCCTAATAAGAAAAACAAACAGACTAGAATCTCATGAGCATAGACGCAAACACTTGTAACAAAATATTACTGAATCAAGCACAAGTTATAAAAAGAGATTTCTTGGCCATCCCATCCATCTCTGCTTCATCTTTGTCCTTGTGCATCTTGTAGGCAGGACACATTTTGAGTTGAAGGTTTGGTGGGTGGGTTGCTGTCATTATCCCTCCACTGGGAAACCTGCCTAGCTATAGGACATGGCCACTTCAGGCTCCATTTCCCCACTACTAGGAGCTTCAGCTAGAGTCTCCCCCATAGAATACCTAAGGCATATCCTAGAGATGTGCCTCCCCCAACTCCACACCTGCCCTGCCACCCACCACCAATTTCCATTCTCTCTCGGCTACTTTCCCTACACCTGATTCTCAAATTCCCTTCCCCATTTCTCTCCCCATCCCTTCTTCTACCCAGTTCCTTTCCACTCTCCACTTCTAATAACTATTTTATTTTTCCTTCTAAGAAAGATTCAAGAACCTTCCCCCTCCTTGGGCCTTGTTATTTGAATTCTTTGGGCCTGTGGAATTGTAGAGTTGTTAGCCTCTACTTTATGGCTAATACCACTTATAATTAAATAAATGCCATACATGATAGCACATTATTTTTGGTCTCGGTTACCTTACTCAGAATGATATTGTCAAGTACCAACCATTTGCCTGCAAAATTCATGGTGTCTTTGTTTTTAATAGCTGAGTAATATTCCATTGTGTAAATGAACCACATTTTCTGTTTCATTCTTCAATTGAGGTACTTCAATTGAGGGTTCTTTCTAGTTTCTGGCTATTACAAATATAGCCACTACGAACATAGTTGAACAAGTGCCCTTGTAGGATGATAGAGCATCTTTTGGGTATATGTCAGGAGTGGTATAGCAGGGTCTTGATGTAGAACTATAGCCAATTTTGTGAAAAACCACCAAATTGATTTCCAGAGTGATTGTACCACTTTACAGTCCCACCAGAAATGGAAGAGTTCCCTTTGCTTCACATCTTTACCAGTATGTGATGTCACTTGAGTTTTCAATCTTAGTCATTCTGAGTATAAGATAGAATCTCAGAGTCATTTTGATTTGCATTTCCCTGATGACTAAGAACATTGAACATTTCTTTGAGTACTTCTCCATCATTAAAGATTCCTCTGTTGAGAATTCTCTGTTTAGCTCTGTGCACCATTTTTCAAATGGTTTATTTAGGTTGTTGGTGTCTAACTTCTCGAATTCTTTATATATTTTGGATATTATCTCTTTGTCAGATGTAGTGATGGTGAAGCTCTTTTCCCAATCTCTAGGCTGCCATTTTGTCCCATTGATGGTGTCTTTTGTCTTTCAGAAGCTTTTCAGTTTTGTGAAATCACATTTATTAATTGTTGATGTTTGTGCATGAGCTATGACTGGTCAAAATTGAGATCCATCCCATAGGCAAGAACCATCCCTGATACTACTACTAATAGATACTCTGTTATGCTTGCAAGCAGGAGCCTAGAATGACTCTCCTCTGAGAGGATCCATGCAGAAGCAAATGGAAACAGATGCAGAGACCCATAACCAAACATTAGTTGGAGCTTGGGGAATATTGTGGAAAAGTTGGGGAAAGGATTGAGGAACCTGAAGAGAATAGGGACTCCATGGGAAAACTAATGATATCAACTAGCCTGGAACTTTGTGGGCTCTCAAGACTGAACCACCAACCAAAGAGCAAGTATGAGCTAAACTTAGGCCCCTGCACATATGTAACAGATGTGCAGCTTGGTCTTCATGAGGGTCTCCTAGCAATTGGAGTTGGGGCTGTCCCTAAATCTCTTGCTTGTCTGTGGATCCCATTCCTTTAAATGGGTTGCCTTGTCTGGCCTCAGT
>JADRCC010564818.1:0-12424 GCA_019843855.1 Hylomyscus alleni
TTGAAGAGCCAGCGTTTGCTTTACCCACCCACAGACTTGGAAAGATGCAGAACGGGAGAAGCCCGACGTCAGTGAGGTAATGCCAACTTCTTTTAGTGGCTCCTGTTAACTTTAGTAAGTCCGGAAGATGTCCTAGGCTGATGGATGTTTTAGTAGGACTAAAACCTCAACAATTTCTTTTAGGAAAAAATTAATAATAATAATAATAATAATAATAATAATAATAATAATAATAATAATAAAAAAGATAGAGTACCACAACCCATTAATAAAAGAAGACTGCTCCCAGCCTTTCTTTCTCATTCTGACTTTCAGGACAATGAATGGTGAGCAAGTTTTTGAGGCCTGGGTGCTTATGGCTTCTCTAGGGAGCCTCAGTAGCTTGGGCCACTTGCTGCCCAGGCTGGCACCAGGGGCCCTTGTCGTCCCTCTGTCTCCATGGTGGACATTACTGGAACACCACTATCCCTAAACTCTATCTCCCAGTCTCCTATCCTTACTCAAGTCTCATTTCCTAATTTTCATTCATACCAGGAGTGGCATATGCCCCTGTTCTGGTACATGAATACAGGTTATCAGACTATATACAGGGTATAAGCAGGAACGATAGACTGACTGACCCTCTGGCAACTTTGTTTTTGAGGCACTTTCTTATACATTTACCTACTTCACACCCTCCCTGCCCAGTGCCAATAGGAGCGCCTGATCTGAGGCCTGGGACACAGGCTTGTTCTCTGCAGCTGGTTGGTTATAGGGCCACTGGAATTGGCCTGCACACCCAGCTTCTAGATCTGCAGAAATAGGAACCAGTTAGGAGCCTACTTATAGAAACAAATGAGGATCTGCAGTAAAGAGAACTGATGTCTTTTTAAAAAGTCCAACTCAGAAGTAGTTAGTCCCACACAGAATGTAGGGATCCTGACTGTTCTATGCGCCACTCTGAAACAGTGACTGACACACAGTAGGTGTTCAGCACATATTTGTTGAATTAAGGGAACTTGTCATCCTTTGCTCACTTCCCACTGAACATTCTGTCTTCACATATCCAGTGGCAGTGTCCTAGAGGGTGGCTTTTGCTAGTCATCTCCCCCCTGGTTCTGATGGAAGGACATTGTGTGTTTTTAGCTGCTTTTGATATGACAGATACATTTGGCTTCCCAACAGAAAGCCAGAGGAGAAATGAAGATTTTTTAGCATCATTCAAAATGCTTGCCATTCCTCTCGATTTGCGAAATCATGAGCTGGGTATTTTGAGTTCACATAAAGGTCACAGCTTGATCTGCAGGAAGGAGGTTCCCCTGGTTTATGTGAGGGGAACTTTCCCCCTTCTGTTTATTTTACCCAGAGGCTTCTGTTTTCCTATGAATTGAGAATCTGGTATTTGTTGGAGAAACGTCTCAGCTTCTGTGCATGTTTTAAAGAAGAGCCTTGGCTCCAGTTTTGATCATTAGTTGATAGATAGATAGATAGGTGGATAGATAGATGATAGATAGATGATAGATAGATGATAGATAGATAGATAGATAGATAGATAGATAGATAGATAGATAGATGCATGTATCTCTTCTGGGTTTTGCTCTATAAAAGGCTAGCTCCTAAGTGGGTGTTTGCTACTCGGTTTCAGTTTGGAAGGTGTCTTGAAAGCCATCTTCTTAGACTAGAGAGTTAGCTGAGTTGGCTCAGCTGTTACAAATACTAACAGAATACTGAGGTCTGACTCCCAGCGCCCACATGGTGGCTTACAACTATCTGTAACTCCTGTCTCAGGGATCCAATGCCCTCTTTTGACCTGAGGGCATCAGGTGTACATGTGGTGCACTTATATACATGCACAAAAAACACCTATACTCATAAAATAAAATATGTCTAAAATATTAGTTAACAAACCAGACCAA
Organism: Hylomyscus alleni; assembly: GCA_019843855.1. Lineage (NCBI taxonomy): Eukaryota > Metazoa > Chordata > Mammalia > Rodentia > Muridae > Hylomyscus > Hylomyscus alleni. The sequence continues at coordinate 1,896 of JADRCC010564818.1, forward strand.
ACTAAACTAAACAGCTGTCTTCTGAAGTCTTCCCTTAAAGCCTCTTCCAGCTTTTGTGGCCTGTTTTCTGTTCAGATGTTGGATCAGGACTCTGAGAGTCTATGATTCTTCTCTGTCACATACCAGTTTTGTTTTACACCACTGTGAGGTGTGGGTGTCGTTTCTCTTATATGTAACTTTTTGGAGGCTAAAGGAGACAGTACAAGCCAAGACCCCCAGCCTGGTCCCTATTCCTCCCCTGTTTTTGTTCCTTTTAGTTTGGGTTAGCTTAGAAAGTGACAATAGTGCCCAGGTTCCCAATGTGGAAGGCGAACATGGAAGAAACGTTCCCTAGTCCTAGCAGGCCTTAGACCTGTTCCCCTCTCTCCCAAGCCACATTGTGATTTTAGTTCTCCATAAACCTTGAGCCCTTTAACATGGATTCTTTCCAGGACTCTTGTGTTCTACCCTGTCTTCTTGTCTCTGCCTCATATCTGGGGTCCTACCTGTTAGATCCCTTCCTGATGCAGATTTGTATCAGGAGGCATCTGAAAGTTTTTCTTTTCTTCCTTTTGTAATTAATCTCTTGTTATACTTTAAAACTTCTTACACATGTTTCTGAGTTGCTGTGATCTACTTGTAAGGCCCGTTATGGTGCATGCTCTCTGTCTCCTTAGTACTAGGATTGCTTACATGTGCAGCTGTGCCTGGCTTTTCACACGGATGCTGGGCAGTCTGAACTCCGGTGCTCATGCTTGTGCACTAGTTACTTAACACTGAGTCATCTTTCCAGCCCCCCAATGACACTTTTGAACCGTGCTTTTTCCAAATGGGATTTACCTGGGCAGTTGACCTTCAGAATCCTTGTATTCTGTACTATACTGATTTGATCATTCACACACATACACACACACACACACACACACACACACACACACACACACACAGAGACAGACAGACAGACACACACACACATACACAGAGATACACACACACAGAGACAGACAGACACACACACATACACAGAGACACACACACACAGACACACACACAGACACACACACACACAGAGAGAGAGACAGACAGACACACACACACACACATACACAGAGACACACACACACATATACAGAGACACACACACAGAGACACACACACACAGACCAATACGCTTTGTAGGAAAAGCAAGAATGGGAGAATGCCTGCTTCACTAATTCTCTGAGGTGAGCCCCACTGCTCACAAGGAAAGTTCCTGCCTTCTCTTAAATTTTGTGCACAGACAAATTCAAATTTCCTTGGAGGTGGTGGGGCAGGGCCTCAGGCATTAAGACTGGGAGGAAAATAGGTGCTAGGGATGAGTCTGGATCTGAACTCAAGAGTTTTCAGTCTCCTAAGCTAGATGGAGGGCTGGTTTCATGAGAATTCTCCAGTCCTGCTCTTGACAGATGGTATTCTGAGCAGTTGTGGGTACCTTGCAGGGCCACAATGAAATGGCTAAATGCATCACAATTAAATGGCTTTTGTGGGCACCTGCCAGGGCCACAGTGAAAAGGGGAATTGACTTTATGCAAAGACAGAAGAATGCAGATCTTTGGTTTCACTTTGGACCATCTAAAACCTGTGGTGGGGATATAGAAAAGAGGGAAGTGGAGGGACTCTGAAAGCGACCTTAGATTACTGATTAGGAGGTGGGTTGGAGAGGAGACCCTTCCTTTGATGACACTTTCCCCATCTCTAGAGCAATTACAGAGCCTCCAGCCTGGAAGCCTCCTCCCTGGCCTGCAGGAGATACTATTTGGCAAACAATGGGGGGAAGGAAAGAAAAGCCGAGCATTTGCCAATGATGGCACTAATGACTTCCTCAATGCAAGCCTGCAGCTTGTGCTTTGAAAACCCCAGCTTTCAGGGTCACTGCAGGCTGCCAGATTCACTTTCACTCTCTACAGCCAGGAAAGAAAGTTTCAGCTTATAGCCAGTAGCTCTAAAGTATGTGAATTTACATGGAGATGGAAAGAGAAGGACCTCTTCTAAGAGGATGGTTCTTTTAGTTCTAGATTTGACTGGCTACACATTGGCAGTTATCCAAGCCAGAGCACAGGGAAATCACAAGGAAAAGAAACCCAAAGAAGCAGCAAGAGCAGAACCCCCCTTCCCTCTCCCACCCCAAGGCGTGTGTTGATGTTCTAAGGAAAGAGTCTTTTTATTCACTTTTAAAAGATCAGTCCAGAAAAGCATAGTTCTTTAGTTTCCCATCTAGATAAGCAGGAAAGTAGGAGGAATAGGAGAGGCCTGTACAATGAGACTATGCAGCTAGGGTACAGATGGGGCAGGAAGAACTGAAAGCCCTCAGGAGCCTCTGTGAGCCAGGGGCCTCTGCACATACTGAGTTTCTAAAGTGTATAAGGTCTGAAACTCTACTGGTATGGGTCACCTTATTCCAGCTCAATGTGAGCAGTCTGCCAGTAAACTGACTGGGTGTCCTCAAAAGATCAGGCCGATAGCATTAAACCCAGAATACCCAGTGTAAAAAGACGGGACAGCATGATACATGCAGCTGTTCATCACTCCTTGTTTGGAGAGGTGGCATGACCAGGGTACCCACGATTGTGGCTAGTATGGTTAGTTCACTATTAGTTGAACTAATGGGTTTCTTTAGCTATCATGAACCTTTTCCCCCCCTCTTAAATTTTTGTTTGTTTGTTTGTAATACAGACTAACCACCACCCAGAATCTGAGATCATGTGAGATACAGATGAGAGGTTGAATGAATGGCACATTGGTTAAGATTAATGATGGAGTTTGGTTCCTAGTAAGCATGCTGGATGGTTCACAGCCTCTTGTAGCTCCAGCTCTGGGGGATCTGACACCTTCCTTTGTACTCTTTGGACACACACACACACATACACACACACACACACAATTTTTTAAGGAAATATTAAAAATAAAAAGACTTGAATAGACCTAGTTCAGCTGCAGCTTGGACTTCAGAAGTGAGGAGAACCTGTTTAGCCTGCATTTCCATTGGAGTTTCCCAGGCAGAGGATCTCAGAGCCTTGGCATTGAATCTAGCATTAGTATGTCTCAAGAAACGTTGGTTAACCCCCCCTCTCCCCCAATCCTCATTTGGCTCTTGGGTGAAATGAAGAATAAGAAAGCTCTACTCTCCTATGTCTTTCCTGAAAATTAGACAAAACATGGACTCTGCCTTGCAAAGTGTGGTGTTTTTCGACAGCTGCTGTTCTGTTGTAGGTTCCTTTACAGTCCAGATTTGCCCCATAGAGAGAGAATCTTTTAGGTCAGCTCTGGAGAGAGAATGAGCTTTGAACTCATGTCTGGGATCAGTCTAGCTGGTGCAAAGGAGGTGACTTTTGGGACTAAAATGCACCTCTGCTTTCAGTTCTCAACAATTCTACTTGGTGTGCCAATCTACAGGTGTGCCGATAGGTGATTCATGTGTCGTGTGAGTGGAATGCTTATTGCCTGATGACGATGGACACTCACAACTGGATGGTAGGATACTTACTTTGACTGTGGAGCAAGACCAGCATTAATGATGCCAAGTTGGTTTTCAAAGGCGCAGACGATAGAACTGTATCTGATGTAGAATTGAATCTCAAATTTTTATAGGTTCTCACATGAAAGTGAAGTGGCAGAATGAGGGTCAGCTAAAATCACAAGTGAAGAAATGGTTTGTTGAATCATCTCAGAATGTACAAACAGTATTTGTCGACCACACTGGGGGAGCACACACCTCTTAGCTAGTTCCTCTTCCCCTGAGTCATTCCTTTTGGGGTAGGAAAAATGCCATATATTTGATTGAGCATCTGATATTTACAGTTGGCATGGAATGGAAAATCCATATTCTTACAACATCAGATCCTCATAGTATGGTAAGGAGTGGCACCAGGGGGCCCCAGCTCTCTGATTGAGCAGTGGCTTTGAGCATTGAACTCAGGCCCTCTTCAGAGTACGTGTGGAACAGTCCCTGTGATATGCTTTCCTTTCCTTTCACAGTTTTCTTCCCTTGGCAGGTAAACCTTAATTCACTCCAGTAATGCGTTTATAGGATGGACTCCCCACCAGGGGTGTTTTGATTTTGCTATGGCTAATGATATGATTTTTAAGCAAGAAATTTCCATTGGTTAGAGTTTTTGTTCCATGCATTATTCTGTGTGGAAAATGCCTTCAATGGGATAACTGAAGTATATATATGTTTTGTTATTTAATCATCTGGCAGTTTATCAGTAGCAGCAAGTATCATATATTATTATTGTTGGGAAAGTTAGAACTTCCTTACATTGTTTAGTTAAATGTGGCTTTGATGTTTTCAAAAGTAGAGGGAAATCTGGTAGTTTAATGTTACAAGATAGGGCCTTTAGCTGGTCGGAATGTCACATGGTCGCTCTAATTGCTGTAGAAGTATATTGTTATCTGTTTTCTGAGCAGTAGAGGGATTTGATTTCCCTGGGATTGCATAATTATTGTTTCACTAGAACCACACTGCACTGCACGCATGATGAAAGAAGGGATAGACAGCCTTTCTCATCTACTTTGCATTGCAGGGAACTGCCCAGGGAGTCCAGAACAGACTTCATTAATGGCTCACAATAGCAACAACCGTTGATTGGTTGGCTTGTTGTAAAGAACATTGAACAACTGGATCCATGGCATATTACTTAGTATTTATTTAGTGTTTCTTTCAGTCATCCTATTGTCTGTCCTTTGTCACACCTAAATAGCTGTCCCAGTGCTTCTGATCAGGTGTTTTGTCACAGGGACAAGTCACTGACGTAGAAGGTAGAACTCAGAGATGAGCACATCTCTATACAGATCTGTTGGAGACAAAACAGAGTCAGAAGTTTAAATATAGAATTGTTTCATTCAAAAGCCACTGTTTTTTTTAAAAATTCATTCACTACTTTCTTATGTGTAGTATATGTGCATATATTGGCGTGTGTGTGTGTGTGTGTGTGTGTGTGTGTGTGCGCGCGTGTGTGCATGCGTGTATGTGTGTGTGTGTGTGTGTTGGGTGCATGTAGGCAGAGGCTGATACTGAGTGTCTTCCTCAATTGATTCTCTACATCACCACCATCATTATTATTTTGAGACAGGAGCTCACCAATTTGGCTAGACTAGTGGCAGCCAGCTCCAGTGGCCTTTGTTCTCAGCCTCCTCACTGCTAGCATTATAGAGTGTATTATTGTGCAATGGGTAATGAGGATCTGAAATCAGGTTCACAGGATTGCCTGGCAAGCAATTTACCCACCAAGCAAAGCACTGGTTATGTCACTGCTGAGACTCAAGATGACTTGAGGCGCAAAATTGATGAGTATCTATTTTAATATATACTTGGGTTGTAGATATGTCTCATGGTATTCTAAATCCCATCAAACTGACAATCAAGACCAAGCCACCACACCTCCCAGCTGTGCCAGCTATCCTCCATGCGTCTTAATCTGCCTCTAATCCCAGTACCTGGAGGCTGAGGAGACAACCCCAGCTTCACGTGGAGATCCCACCTCGGGTCACACTCCTGGTGTCTTTGGAAATGGTGCTTTTATGGTAGTTACCTTCTTTAGCAAGTCTTACTGGGCAGCCCACCCACCTACCCACCCATTATCCTAACCTTATATTTTTCTCATGAGCCACACATCTTGGTTTTCTTATCTGTAAGATGGAGAGAGATGATAGTGTATAAAGTGCAAAAAGTAAAGAGTTCACTGCCTTAGTGTGTGGATGGGTCGTGTTCTTTGGTCATGGAGGTGGCCGTAGCTGCTGTTGCCTCTTCCTCCTCCTGCAGGGTCTCACTGTGCAGCCTTGCTGGCCTGGAGTTCACTATGTGGAACAGGCTATCTTTTAACTTACGGAGATCTATCTGCCACTACTTCCCGGGTACTGACATTAACCATGGCTTCTTAATTATGAGTGACTCACTGTAACCTGAAAATGTCCAGACTTTTGGCCTTACAGTGATAAGATCCTTTGCCATTCTCCTTTCATATGAAAATTTCCTTCCAAATTGGAAAAAAGAGATGTTCAATTTCAACATCCTGTTAATTTTCAGTTTATTTTCTCTTGTTTTTTCCTCCCTTGCATGAGGGGATAATATCATTTTTAGAAATAAATTATTATATCCAGGGATTGGAGAGATGGCTCAGTGAGCACAGTGCTCATAGTGTAGGTATGAGTCCTGATTCCCAGTATGAGTGTGAGTGGGGGAGGGGGCAGCCAAGCCAGATGGTGTGTGAGTGTGTGTGAGTGTGTGAGTGTGTGTGTGTGTGAGAGTGTGTGTGAGTGTGTGTGAGTGTGTAAGTGTGTGAGTGAGTGTGTGTGAGTGTGTGTGTGAGTGCGTGAGTGTGTGTGTGTGAGTGTGTGTGAGTGTGAGTGTGTGAGTGTGTGTGAGTGCGTGAGTGTGTGAGTGTGTGTGAGTGTATGTGTGAGTGTGAGTGTGTGTGAGTGTGAGTGTGTGTGTGTGCTCCCAGCACTTGGAGATGGGGAGAGGACAATCCATGGGGCTGGATGGCCATCCAGTTTAGCTCTAGGTTCAGTGAGAAGCTCTGTCCTAAAAAGTAGTGTGGAAAGTAATAGAGGAAGACACAGATGTTGATCCCTGTCTCCACATGCACACTTGTTGATACACATATCTACACATAGGAATACACACAATGCGCGCACACACACACACACACACACGCACACACACACACACACTGGAGATTAATAAGATACCCAACGTTGACCTCAGGCTTCCATGTGCATGTGCACATGTCATAAACAGGGTCACATGCATATTTATGTATAAAATCATGCATACACACACACAGACACACACACACATATAAGTAAACCCATGTAATTGTACATGTGTCTTAGTCAGGGTTTGTGTTCTTGTACAAAACATCATGACCAAGAAGCAAGTTGGAGAGGAAAGGGTTTATTCAACTTACACTTCCACACTGCTGCTCAACACCAAAGGAAGTCAGGACGGGAACTCACACAGGGTAGGGACCTGGAGGCAGGCGCTGATGCAGAGGTCATGGAGGGATGTTAGTTACTGGCTTGCTTCCCCTGGCTTGCTCAGCTTGCTTTTCTATAGAACTCAGCCCAGGGATGGCACCACCCACAATGGCTGGGCCCTCCCCACTTGATCACTAATTGAGAAAATGCCTTACAGCTGGATCTCATGGACGCATTTCCTCAAGAGAGGCTTCTTTCTCTGTGATAACTCCAGCTTGTGTCAAGTTGACACACAAAACCAGCTGGTACAACATGTCTAAAAGTTTTTTCTTGTATTTTCTGTTGACTTATTTATGACTAGCTCAGCCTGGTGTTGAGCTCCTGACCTGCATGTGCTCAAGTGCTGGCCTTACCGTGTTTCCATCACATCCAGCTTCATGCTGCAAATGTTCTCATGAGTGTGTTATATATTTTGGTTTTTCAAGACTGTCTTTATTTACATTCTGTGTCCTGTGCCTTATTTGAAGGCTGGTTTTGAACTCATGATCTACCTGTTCCCATCTCTCAGGTGCTGGGATTGCAGGCATGTGTAGAATTTTTAAGCTAGCTTGCAGGAGTTTTTTTAAAAAATATATATTTCATGTGGAAAAATTATACTTAAGACATTAAATTATGTCTTAAAAATTTAGATAAATTTCTAAAAATTAAAAAAAAAACTTTATAAAAGTGTTTAGGGCCTTTTATGACCTTGAATATCTTCATTGTTCTATGTTCTAAGTTTTTTCCTCTTTCAGAAATAATGATTTCAGCTACTAGCACATTGGAACATTGGACTAATTTGTTCATGGGTATATTTAGATCCTTTTACTTGATAAGAATAAGATATTTCATACCCAAATTTCTAATTACCTAGCATGTGACCTAAATTTATATACACTTTAGATTCTAGTCAATACCTAATGTAAACTGGCATCATTTTGGTGGGATCAAATCTCTCCATACCATTCTTTGATCCTGGCAATGCAGGCAAACTTTGTGCATCTTAGTCTAAAATTAATTAAACTTTCTTTTCCTGGTAACCCAGAGGGGAGCTGGGAAAGATGATTCAGTCACTGCATCATGTGATTCGGGTGAAGTCACGGGGTTCAGTGCCAGTGTGACTGTCATGGAGACTGACCCTTAGCCCCGAGGCCATTCCCTCCTGTTTCATGCCTGTTGACTCTTGTGTTTGGTGCTCTCTAACATGCAGTGTGTCTTTGTTTTTAAGGTAATTTTTGGAGTTGTTTCAGTACGTGCTGGAATAATTGAAGAGAATAAGCAATTTCATCAAATGAGGGCGAAGAGTCAGAGCAGGTCAGGTGTTGCATGGTAGGGAGATCAGGGGTGAGTGAGAGAGTAGTGGTCAAGATCAAGTTTCTGCTGCAAAGGGAGGACCAATGAGAGCTTTTCATGTGGGGCATTAGCTTCAGAAGGATGCAGTGATTCCTTAGAACCTTAATTTCTAGCATTTTGTTGGTCAGTGTTGTACAGCAAGCAGTGACTTATTTATTTTATGTATATGAGTATACTGTAGCTTTACAGATGGTTGTGAGCCAACATGTGGTTGCTGGGAATTGAATTCAGGACCTTTGCTCACTCTAGCCTTGCCCAAAGATTTATTTATTATTATACATAAGTACACCGTAGCTGTGTTCAGACATACCAGAAGAGGGCGTCAGATCTCATTACCGATGGTTGTGAGCCACCATGTGATTGCTGGGATTTGAACTCAGGACCTTTGGAAGAGCAGTCAGCGCTCTTAACCTCTGAACCATCTCTCCAGCCGAAGCAGTGATATTTTAACAACTCCCTTCTGGTCCCCAGCCTCCTTTAAAAAAAAAAAAAAAAAAGCTAGAGTCTCACTTTGTAGCCGTCATTCTCCTAGAACTTTATAGACCTGGCAGGCCTTGAACTGACTGAGATCTGCCTGCATCTGCCTCCAGAGTGCCGAGATGAAAGGTGTATGCTGCCATGCCACTCTCTTCTGTGTTTTTGAGACAGGAACTACAACATAGCTTGACTGGCCTGGAGCTCACTGTATATTCATGAGTGCCTTTTTACCCTTTGTTAATCCACCAGCATATGCCTCCCCACCCTACCCTTAAATGGGGGTTTCTCTGTATAGCCCTGAATGTTGTGGAGCTCACTGTCTAGATCAGGCTGGCTCAAACTAAGTGAGATCACTTGCCCCTGCCTCCTGTGTGATGGAATTTAAGGCATGTGCCTTTGTACCCAGTTCATACTGTAGCTTCCTAATGTTTCTCCCCAGTTATTATGAAGATTTTTTTTTTTTAATGTGGGATTACATCCTTTACTTGCTCTGAAGCCCTTGGTGGGTGCTATGTTGTTTCATGTTGAACATTCTGTGTCCTGTGCCTTCACCCCTTTTCTGCCTTCACACCCTAAACACAGCCAAGGTGAGCTAGCTGGCTCAGAGTTTTCTCTGTGAGACCAGATGGTTGTGCTTTCACATGGAAAGCTCTCCTCTCCCAGCTGTAGCTACTAAAAGTCTGGTCATCCAGTCTGCATTTTGAAGGCCCTCTTGTCCATAAAACCTCTCAAGGTTTGTCCCCTGCCCCAACCCAGGTATACTTTTAACTGAATCTGTCCTGTGGGAAGAGAATGGAGACTTGATGTGGTTCAAATTCTGCCACTTGCTTCTCCAGGGAATGACATGGGTGTGTGGGTCATGTTCCCAGAGCCCCATGAAATGAGACAGTAGATTCCTAACTTGCACAAGATGATAGAGACAGTATTGATGGCACACCTATCATGACTTGACTGCAGCAGGTTCTTGCTCAGCATCTGACCTCTTCTGTGGCCCTCATGGGGAGTTCACTTTTGCTGTTACATTGCAGTTCTGTTACAGTTTGCCCTTTCTCTATTTCTCCAGAAGGTCCTAGCATAGGGCTTTGAACATTAAAGTTTTGCTGATAGTGAATAAAGTTGACCTGGACACAGTCATGGTGAAGGGTAAATGGGTTTTCTTCCTTCTTTTCATGCTTGAGTTTCTGTCTTCTTCCTCATCTTTTAACTTTCATTTTAACTTCTTTTAGCATTGACAAAGCAGCAGGCTCACTTCAAAGAATTGACTTCAAAGCCCTCTTGGCGCAGAAATCCTGGCCACTGCAGCCTATAGGAGTTGGCATCAATGGAAGACCCTGTGGCCGTTGCATTTAAGAGGTTTTTTTGGAGTTCTATTTTTAAAGTTCTTCTAAAGGAAGGAGGGGAGGGTTACAGAAACATCTGCCTCTTTATAAAAGTCAAATGTAACCGTGCAATTCCAGGAAAAAAAATAAAAAAAATATTTTAAAGAAAGCAATTTTATGATTTGAAGAAAAGAACATTTTTTTCTTTTCTTTAAAAAGATTGCTTGCTCTTGTATGTCATCGTTTGGGATGGAATTGCAGCCTTAATTTGAATGCAGCATTTTTTAAAGGTAGTTAGGTAGAATAATATAGCAGAAATCCGGGCTGAAGTCGCAGGCTTTTATTATTTCTTTTCTTAAAGGAAATGCATTAAGAGAGGGGATGAGAGGATGTGTCTGTCTGTCT
>JADRCC010564821.1:0-10991 GCA_019843855.1 Hylomyscus alleni
TTGTGTGATGGTTGTTTCTTATTTGGTTACTTGTTTGTTCATCTTGTCAACAAGTATATCTTGAGTACCTACCGCGTGCAGAGCACCTTGGGCTCAACAGTGAGCAAAACAGAGGAGATATACTTCTTTATTTGACTTTCAGTAATACAGAAGTCATATCTAACGCAAACAGCAGGATGGGAACTGTCTTAGTTACTGTTCTGTTGCTGTGAAAGACAATATGAACAAAGCAACTCGTACTGAACAAAGTAATTGTGGGCTTGCCTACAGTTTCAGAGGATTTACTATGGCGGGAAGCAGACAGGCATGGCCTAGGAGCAGTTTCTGAGAACTTCACATCCTGATCTGCAGGCAGCAGAGAAAACAAGGACTTTGCCTTGTGTGGGATTTTGAAAGCTTAACTACCACCCCGCCCCAGCATCACAACTCCTGAAAAAAAGGCCACACCCACTTTAACAAGGCCACACCTCCTAATTATCCCCAAATGTTTACATTGGCTGTTTACAATGAGAGTCAAAGCACTAGGGGTGGGATTGAAAATCTGTTTGCCCTGTCATCTTGGGTTATTGAGTCCCAGTTTTCAAGTTTCAGTTTTACTACGGACCACTAGATGAGGACATTGAGCTGTGGAGGTCTCAGATACCAGGAAAGAAAATGTGTTGATGTAGCAAGAGGCAGAGCTGGGCATTTACTACAGTGTTAGTGTGGTACAGACTTGGGGCTAAACTGTTCCCACTGCACAGATGGAAGTGTTACAAGTCCAAAAAAGAAATCTCTGAGCCATTCTCTCTTTATTCCCATCAGCATTTACTCCAGTGCTTAAGGCATGTAAGAAATTGCACTCACTGAACTAGAAACAAAAACCTGGATATTTATACCAGAAATGAGGGTGGAATTAGAAGATTTAGTAACTGAGATCTTTGCCCTTATCTACTTCTTGTTTGCAGTTGTGTGGGGAATTACCCACCAGTGTAAAAACTATTCTACTGTACTTTTATATAATAAGGCAATAATATCTAAATAATGACTTTAAATACTAATTACTAGCTTTCTGACAATCGCAAACTCTAGAGCTTTTTAATGTGTGAATTCTGTGATTATCTTGCTACCATTTCCTGCTTTTTGTAGGCGAGTAGGGATGAAAGAGCTCTATATGTTCGTGTTGTTGAGCTTGGAGTGTGGCAGAGATCTAGACCTCTGTGACAGGATCAATTCCTACATTGGAGTCGTACATCGGATCTTTACAGTCCAGACCATGTGTCAAGCCAGATACTGACAATCATTGAAATTGTGTCTATATACTTCTTTTTAGTAGCCTAGATTTCCAAAACAAGACCAAGACAACCTCAGCAGCCTATCAAATGACTCATGATTAAACCAGCTCACAGCTGTATAGTGAGTCCATCGCATAGTGAAATTATCAAGTGATTTATCTGAATTCTCTAAGTTACATTGCCTCCTCTTCAAAATGAGGCTAACTATCTCCCCCTTTGGAAATACAGTGATATCTTTCTTAGCTTTTGGTAGAAAACACTTCTTCCCTCTCCTAGTGCTTGTCTCAGATTGAGGGGGAATTCTCCATTCTTTGTCTTTGCATTCTTCAGTCTCCTTCTCCTCTCCATTTGTTCTACTGCATAACCTGGTAGTCTTTGTGTAGTTCTCCCTGATGCATTTTTGGGAATGGATTAACCCTGCTCCCCTGTTCCTAGCTGTGCATCAAGTGTAATGCTATATGCCTACAATAATGTATGTTTCCAATTCTATCAAAAGAAGGCAAGCACATTGTCTTGTCGGCTTCATCAACAATAATGGTGTGTATGTACGTGTGTGTGTGTATGCACCTGTGCATGTGTGTTTGTGTGTCTTCATGTGGAAGCATGCAAGCATGTGTTTTACTCTCTATCTTAATTCACTATTTCTCAGCTAAGGACGCAGAGGCAGGGCACTCTAATGGGGGTCTCTAAAACAATATTGCAATGGCTGCTTAGCCTTTAACACCGAGAAAGGATGGGTTGGGGTTCCCCAAAGGATCAGATCGAATTGTCTTATGCTCAAAAAACCATCTCTGTCAGGAGTCTTACACATGGGTCCTATGTCACCATCATGAGTTGTTGGCATAGCATTCAGAATTTCCAAATCTTGATTCTGAAGATGGGCATTTAAACTTTTATTAATTCATCAGTATCTATTTAGGGTGTGCCATATTGGCTAAATGTACAGCTTAACAGCTTATTTTCAAGTCTACATTCCTTATCCCCAAAGCTGTGACATTTTCTGCAAATTACTTAAAATTGCTGTTTTACTTTAGTCCTTCATAAGTGGTGACTGAATATACCTACCTTATATGGTTACTATAATGATCAAGTTCCTGACTTGCTATGGTGAAACATATCATACACCCAATCCTGGCTAGGTTTACAGTCCCTATGACAAAACCTAGAATCACTGAAGAAAGGGCTCTCCATGGAGGGGGTGCCTAGATCAACCCGAGCAGTGAGCATGTCTGTGTGGCCACTGTCTTGGTTGTTAATTGAGATGCAAAGGTCTGGACTGAATGCGTATGGCACCATCTCCTGGGCTGGGTCCTGAATTAACATTGAAGAAACCTGGCTGAGCAGAAGGCAGCAATTGAGAATGAGTGCGCGCTCTCTCTGCTCTTTGCTGTCCATGCCATGAGACCACCTGCCTGAGAAGTAGAGTGATGTACTGGGAGCCAGTTGAGTAGTGTTTCGATAATAAGTGGCCAACTAGAGAGAGAAAACCAGGAGTCTATAAGTGAAGTGGAAGTTTCTGGTAGTGTCATGTGATATACAGATGGTGCTTTGCTGAGGCATGGCCCACGGATGGACATACGATGTTTGGAGAAAGTTAAAAAACAGGACTCAACGGACAGTAATGGCATATTTGCATACTAGCTTTGCAACACTTCATTGGTCTCACATCTTTATCGTTGTTGCTGTTCTTTGTTTCATTGAGAGAGGCACAGCCGAGAACTTCTGGAGGCTTAGCTAGTCTCGGTTGCTCCCACTGACTCGTGCAGATTTGGCAGAGGCCTGGAGGTTTTTGCTGGATAGCGCCACTGCTGATGATTTGTGTTTGGTATCCTGACACTACTTGCGATGGTTTGTATATGCTTGGCACAGGGAGTGGCACTATTTGGACATGTGGCCTTGTTGGAGTAGGTGTGTCACTGTGGGTGTGGGCTTTATTACCTTCATCCTAGCTGCCTGGAATATAGTCTTCTAGCAGCCTTCAGATGAAGATAAAGAACTCTCAGCTTTGCCTGCACCATGCCTGTACTTTTCCATGCTCTCACCTTGATAACAATGGACTTAACCTCTGAACCTGTTAGCTAGTTCCAATTAAGTGTTGCTATGAGTGCCTTGGTCATGGGGTCTGTTCACAGCAATAAAACTGCCACGGGCTGGCCAGTCTGGGCCTCCCTCAACCCACAGGAGAAACGGTGTCCTAGTCAGGTTGACAAGGCGTAGGTGAAGAAATAATGGCAGACACAACACAAGGAAGTGCAGGATCTGAATGTATTTCTTAAAAATGGCATGAGGCTTTTACAGTCATTGTAAAAGAGAAATGAAAAATCTGGCAGCTGGGTACCTCTGAGGCCATCTAAAATACACTGAGTCTAAAACAGCAGCCATCTCCTCTGGACTGGTGCAGCACCCCCGGACTCCGAGTATGCTCAGGCCGCATGGGCCCCGGCCTGAGTCCCGGGAAGCTGTAGGTGTGCGCCAGCCAGGAGGGTAGAGGCTCAGAATCTAGAATCTAGAATCTGAATGCTGCACACGTCTCACACACACACACTCAGCTCAAGGTCCTGCCCATCCTTAGTAAAACACCCACTATGCTAATCTTCTGGGCTAGTAGAGACTGTCTCTTTCTTGCTAATTTCTAGGAGTAGTTCAGCTGCAGTACCTGAGTATGAGGATTCTACTTGACCTTGCCCTAGGATAAGTCTCCCATTCTGTAAGCTTCAATGTCCTACCCACAAGGCCGAAGGCAATTAGTCTGGATGGGTAACATTCTAAGCCAGGATTTGCCTAAGATATTGGAACATTGGTAAAGATCAGAGAGCAATGTCCAATTTTGTCTAGCTATTAATAAATCATATCTTGGTGGGCACCAAGCACGAGAGTTCACAAGGACATGTCTGGGCTCCCTCTGATTTAGGGGATGCCACGACTGACTCCATACCCAGGAGGCACAAATTCCCTTTGAAGTCATAACGCCTCTTGTCCTTCATCAGGCTTTTACCCCTGATATTGCAGACTAACTGGAGTAGATGAGTGGGCATGGCAAAAACCTTAACTAAAACACTACTGCATTGGACTGACAAACCGAGATTGGAGTCGTCCCAAAATACTACTTTCTAAACAGGTCCACATCCCCTTGTCTGATTTACCATCTATTCACCCCTACCTTTGGACAATGGTCTAGAAGGGGGTTAAAGTGTTTGAGAATCCTTATTAAAAGTAGATTAAAAAAAATCTAAGACTACAAGAAAGTCTTAGAGTCTTATTTTATCCTTCCCCCCAGTCTAAATACAGAAACATCACCATTTGGAGAGTTGATTGGTTAGTGTAAGGTGCTTTAATTCACATTATCACACAATACACATTATCACACTTTGGCTTGTCTCTATCTACAGAAATAAATATTTTCATGGTCATTTTGAGAAGTTTAGGCAGCCGAACTGAACTTTCTTTCCGAGCGACTCTTTAGATGTAAGTATTCTCTTCTACCAATTCCTTATTTTCTTGATTCTAAAAATGGATATGAAAACATAAATTAAATTTCAAGTCTTTTAAGAAAGTATAATGGTTAAGCTTTGTCAACTTGGTGCATTCTGGAATCATCTGAGAAGAGAGTCTCAAGAGGGATTGTCTACATTGCAGTGGCTTGTGGGCATGTCTGCGTGCCACTGCCACAGTTAAATTACATGATGAAGGGTCAGTCTGGTGTGTGCAGTTTCATTCCTTCTGCAGGGAGTCCTGAATTCTTCAGGAGTAGAGAAATCAAGCTGAGCATAGGCATGCAAGTAAGATGGTGAATGCATATGTATTTATTTCTCCCTGCTCCTAAGTGTGGGAATGATGGGAAGGTCTAGCTTTCACTTCCCATCTAAGTTGGATTCTAATGTAAATGTATAAGCTGAAAAAAACTCCTTTCTTCTCCAAGTTGCTATTGTAGTCTGTTGCAACAACAGAAAGGAAACTAGAACACACAAGGGTTTGATGGACAGAGGAGTACTCGTGTGGGACCCAACACAGAGCAGAGGAGCCAAACCTGGGGTTCTTGCAATGGTCACTGTATATACTCCAATCTGAAGGGCCAGAACAGGGGTTTCCTGATGGGACCAGAGCTTTGAGGGATTATCTTACCTTATCAAGGAAAACCACGTTCTGGGATGATAGTGGTAGGAAGGAACAAGGCCCCAAACATAAGCAACATCTATCATTTGCGAATAAAAACATCTACTCAACAACACAGCTTGATGGGTTTCTGTAAACATTCAACTGACTGATGTTTCTGTCTTTCCTTAAAACCTCAGCTTCTCAATACTTTTGCTTTAAAGAACAAAGAACCTCTACTTCTGCATCAGTCAGGCACTGGAAAAGGCTCACAGCCATCCATTGGACTGAGCACAGGGTCCCCAATGAAGGAGCAAGAGAAAGGACCCAAGGAGCTAAAGGGGTTTGCAACCCCATAGGAGGAACAACAATATGAACTATCCAGTACCCTTAGAGCTCCCAGGGACTAAACCACCAACCAAAGAGTACACATGGTGGGACTATGGCTCCAGCTGCATATGTAGCAGAAGATAGCCTAGTCAGTCATCAATGGGAGGATAGGCCCTTGGTCCTGTGAAGGTTCTATGCCCCAGTGTAGGTGAATGCCAGGGCCAGGAAGCAGGAGAGGGTGGATTGGTGAGCAGGGGGAAGGGGGAAAGGAATAGTTTTTTTTTTTTTCCAGAGGGGAAACTGAGAGAGGGAATATCATTTGAAATATAAATAAAGAAAATATCTAATAAAAAAGAAAAAAAAACATTTGAGAGAATCGAAAAAAAAGAACAAAGAAAGAATATCATGCAGTCATTATCTCTCTTCTTCAACTTCCCAAGTATTAGATTTCTCAAGTACTAGATTTGCCAGTGTGTGCCTTTTTTTTTTAAATTGATGGACAAGTATCATTCTTTTTAAACAGGTACAAGAACACTAGCTTCCTTGGCTCTTTTCCATCTCCAGAATATGTCAGGAGGCTGAGTTCCATAAGCTTGGTTAGCTTGCCAAGTAACTAAACACTATGCTCTAGAATTTACCTTATATTTTTACCTTAGCTGTCTTTCTTAGATGATTTTTAATTGAAGTTTTCTTTTGCTATTCTAGGCTTAGAAGGTTAGTATGGGGATTTCTGAGAAATTCAATTTAGTCCAGGGCAGAAGAGATTAGAATGCTCTGCAGTGCATTCATCAAGGACTGTGATTCTAGGGGCTAGCTGCTGCTTTCCAGCCTGGAAAATCCTAAGTGCTGTGCAGAGGTCATTGTAGAAGTTGTGGCAGCCTTTGAATCTGGCCAAACTCATCACATGATAGAGCTGGAAAGATGTCACATTTCAGCCAACACCATCCTTTGCTGATACTAGTGTGCTAATGATTCAAGACAAATATTTTGCCATCTCTTGAATTTGTTAGTCATTTGTATAATATTTATAGAAAAGTATGTTAACAGCTTATTATATGATGGGCAAAGAGACTTTTCATATCCAAATCTATAAAATTTTTAGTAGATAAAGACCTTCTGGGTAAGAGAAATGCATTGGTAGTTTCCATAAATTGAAGACTTTCTTTTAAGTTAACATAACTTGAAAAAAAAGGCTCTCACCTCTTCCGTACTATCATCATCATCTTCAGAGCTTTCATCCAATGTTTCAAATGATTCTCCTGCAAAGGAAGAGAGAATTACTCCATCCCTGGAGGTAGTCACACTTTTAAGTAGGTCATCTATGATCCCATTTGAATTGCAGACACAAGGGATCTGTGATCTCACACCAGTGGGATGAAAGGTCACTTCTCAAAGTATGTCTAACAGGCTTTAATTGTAAAGATATGTAACAAGTGCTCAAGAGAGGTGAAAAGCTGGGAAAAATAGCATTTATGATTTTAATGTCCTTTAACACTACTAGGTTAATATGTATTTGTGAATGCGTATGTTAGCAATAAGGACCCATGTGAAAGCCATGTTTCTTGGAGATTTTAGTCGTCAGAAAGTACAGGTGAACATACATGAAACAAGGTTTGTGTTGAGGTGATCACTTATGACTCATGGAGGGATGGGAGAGAGAGAGAAAGAGAGACAGAGGCAGACAGAGAGAGAGATGGGGAGATGATAGAGAGGGGGAGACAGAAACAAAGAGAGATAGAGAAAGACAGAGATAGGGAGATGATGGAGAAAGGGAGACAGAGACAAAGAAAAATAGAGAAAGAGAAAGGCAGAGATATAGAAAGAGGGACGGAGAGACAGAGAGAGACAGACACAGAGAGGAGAAAGATTGAAAAGCAAAGTGCAGCAAGCCCTTGAATGGAGAGATATGGGGAAGGTTTGAGGGTCCCAGGTAGTCGAAACAATACATGAAAATGCCCAAGAATTAGAGACCACCAGGTCTTTGTTTCAGAGGAACCCAGAGGAACCATTGGTCATTTGGCACATCTAAGGTTTTGAGACTGAGGAGAAGAGGTGACAAGCCACAGAGAGACAGATAGTATCAGCTCCAGGACCATAATCTACAGGCGATGGATCTTATAGTCAGTAGGAACCCCCATGAGGACAGGATTTTATGTCCACAAAGATGCAAATATCTGGAAGCTGGAAAGATGTCTCAGAAGCTAAGAGTATGTACTATTCTTCTGGAGTTTGGTCCCCAACACCCATGCTGGGCAGTTCACAAGGCCTACAACTCCAGCTCCAGTGAGTTCTTATACCCTGCTGTCCTTGGGCACCTACACACACATGCACAAACCCACACCTAATTAAAATATATTAAAAGTTTCAAGTACCAAAAGAATGTAATAAAGGTAAAATTCATTTAGAGTTAACAGTATAGCACTGGTAGTTTTACTTGACATATACCACAGGTCTTTTCACATTGTAACATGAAAAGTTATTATTTTAATGATTATGTAATAATCAATCTTCTTGATTAAATTGGTAATTAAATAGTAATTTATTATACGGTTTCACTGACTCTAATATTCTATCTTTATAGTGATGCCCAATTATCTTTTTATACTTTTTTATATTTTGTAATAAATGTCTAGAAATCACATTATTTAATCAAAGGTTATAAAGTTTATTATTTTTAAAATCTCTATAATTTTGATAATTTATACTAGTACCAATAAAGTAAGAAAATATATCATATTTACTATTCCCTTTTCATAAATGAGTTTCATATATACATATATATATTTTTAAAATCTCACTATGATGGGTAGTTCTTGTAAACTTGGGTTTAAAATAATCTAAGAGACATTTCTGAGTGCGTCTTTATGGGAATATCTTGAAAGGTTCAACTGAGGAAGAACCGCCCTGAGTGTAATAGCTTCATCCTGCTCTGGGGTCCTGGGCTGAGATATCAAGCTGAGCACCTCATGAACTGCTCTCTGCTTCCTACGCATGACTGCACAGTGGCCAGAGCACCTCATTTCCATTGCCACATCCCCCCTGCTGTGATGACTTATATCCACTGGGAGCCAAAACAAGCCTTTGTTCCTTTAAGTCTCTTCTTGTTAAGTATTTGGTCACAGCAATGAGGAAAATAGTGAAAACAGTCACTAAGGAAGGTGAAGAACTAGTAAACCTTCTATGGCATTCAATTGATGAGGAGTAAATAATCCTACTTGGTGTAGTGTAGTTTATCATATGGAATTTGTTTAAAGAATAGACTTTCTTCCAACACTATCCAGTGAGTCATATGTCTCCCACTCAGAATGTAAACCGTATTTTATCTTGTTGTTCATATACCTTATATTTTCTTTTGGGGGAAGAGCTGACAATTCTGTCAACCACTTTTTAAATATTATTTTAACAATTATGCAGGCTTATACTTATAGATGAAATATAAGTATTTCTAAGTGTAACTCTGATATTGTATATTGGAATAATTGATTTTAGTTTTCACCAAAGGGTAACTTGATTAGATAGAGGACACCTGAGAGGGCAATTAAGAAAGTACACTTCCAGTGTGTCTATGAAGACATTTTCAGAGAACAGAGATGACTAGGCCGGTAGGCATTCAAGTCCAAGAAACTAGATCTCAAGGTCTCTTTTACCAGGAGTAGTCAATTGTACCAGCTATAGGCTTCTCCAGATGTCTCAGGGTCCAAACCCGGAATATAATGAAGCAGAGCTTTATATACAATTTTGGCTTCTCTGTCCCATACATAATGGTGACTTACATCTTGATTGGATGCTTTAAACCACTGGGCAATGAGAATAAAAGTAGTTGGAATGCGGAGGAGGCAGGGAAAGAGGGGTGCAAGAGATGTAAAGTTGGAGGTACCTAAGGGGACTTGAGTGCTAGTGTCTGTCTCCTGTTTCTTTCTCTTTCCTGGAGATATGGGGTACCATCGTAGGTCCTAGTGTGGGGAATATATTGCCTTGGCTTCTTTTGGTCTCTCTTTGACTCTTACATGCCATGAGGAACAAGAAAAGTCCCACCTCCCTCAGGCTTCTAGTGCCGTGATGTTATTTATACCCACTCTACTTGCTATCTACCATACAAACCTATGGCAACAGAGCAGGTAAAGAACAGACTGAAGTCTCTGACACCATGGACTAAAATGAAGTTCTCCTCCTGTAAGTAAGCTGTTTATTTTGTGTTTTTGTCACAGTGATGGGAAGTTTAACATGTCAAATAAGGCAGCTAAAGGAGGTCCTCAATACTCTAGGCAGAATGCGTGCACCTGTTCTCAAACACAGACATCACGATTTTGTGAAAGGAACACGAATCCTTATAGTCACGCCCATACAGCTAACTCACTTTTGAAATCTGTTTTCATAGACATCTTTCGAGGTGGGACGTACTTTCTTACATTCCATCTGAACTTCCTCACAGCAACTGAAGTTTGAATAATCATTACTTTTGTGAAGTTTTCCATGCCTTGTATCTGAAAGTTAACCAAATATATATTAATTTCTGAATGCCTGTTATGCAATTACATGCTTCTCTGGCAAGCTGGTATTCTAGGTCTTCAGCTTCCAACATCAGCCACTACACCTGGTTCTGCACATAGACTTTTCCTTGATGCATTTGGGCATATTATTTCACATAGACTTCATGATAACTGCACTGATACACTTTGCTTTCCTTTTTAATAACCAAAGGCCAAGCTACACTAAATATGTTGTTGCTCACTCTAACAGAGCATTTGAGACATATTTTCTTTGCTGAATATCAGAAATTGCCAGATTTTTGCCTTTTCTATGATTCCAGCTAGGTGAGTACTATTGATAATGGATCTTTAGGATGATGTATCCATTCTTAAGGATGTTTGGATATGGATTAAACCTTGGGGACACTGTTGAGGGTGATCATTCTACAAAAGCATTTATTGTAAGCATCATTTAATATCTTTTCCTTTTTTGTGCTATTAGTAGCTGGTAGGGCCATTCAACTTTTTGACAACTGATAGGTTCTACCTTATGTCTTGTAGTTTTGAGTTTAGTACTGCTAGATCCACAGCTTCTGCTCTAGTAACTCTTGTGATCATTCAGGGAAAACTCCACTCTGGCTGCATGGACCATTGCAGCTGCAGCTGCTGTTCAAGTTTGAGCTCCAGCTGCCATAGGAGACCTTGCTCTGATGTTCTAAGCAACCACCTCTCCAAGCAACTTGCATCAGCTTTACAGCATCCCACTCCAGGCAAAACAAGCCTCTGTCAGCTTGTGGTGGGTGACCATATTCATCTTTTATCTTTT
>JADRCC010564822.1:0-18723 GCA_019843855.1 Hylomyscus alleni
GGAGTAGGTTAGGACACCATAGGTTTACTGAGGAGGGGGATGTATTTGTTTAGTAAGCTTTACTGGGAAGTTTTAAGTTAGGTACTAAATTTAGTCACTGGCAAGGCAAGGGTTAAAAGAAAGGTGACAGAAATCCTTCCTGGAATTCATAGGAAAGGGGGTGGAGAGAACTACTCAGCAGAAAGGGGGGAGGGGGGGGACTCACATCCAGCCTCTTTATAAATGGAGCAAGATGAGGAAGGGAGCTAGAGACATGGTTGCAAAAGTTGGGAACAGTTAATTCTAATGGAGAGAGCTCTCTATTAGTGTAGATTTTTCTTTCTTTCTTTCTTTCTTTCTTTCTTTTTTTCTTTCTTTCTTTCTTTTTTTAGCAGTAGTTTTTGTTTGGTTTTTAGATTACCTTAAAAGAAATCCACTGTAAATGCTAGAGCAAAAAGTGGCTCGACATTGCCCTCATTTTGTATGTAGAGGCTAATCTTGAGCCCCGTCCCATTCCTTCCATCTTCCCATCTTCCCAGCGCTGGCATTATAGGCATGCATCACCATGCCCATCTCATGCATATGCCTTTTCTAAAAATCAGTCATTGTTTTTTTCTGAGTCTTCACTGAGTATCCTGTCTTGAAGAAAAAACCACCCGTCACTGGAAAAAGGATTATCAGTGGCCTCGGGATAAATACCCTTTACCCTTTTAAAGACATTCTACACAGAGTCCTAGTGTGAAAGGCAATAGGTAAAGAGCTAGTATTTACCTAGCAAGTTGACCCTCCCTTTAGTCCCAGCTGCTGCAATAGAAAATATGTGTGGAGAAATACATCGGCAAACTCAGTCCTTCTAGTAAAGACATGAAGAAAGCAAAGGACATTCCCATTATAGACATAGAGGTGCTTGCGTTGCTGAAACGTTAGACATTAGTTTAGAACCCTGACGAAACAGGTGGCAAAATAGGTTTACTGAATGATGGGTTGCTTCGAAGAGAGTTGCTTTCTGGAGAGATAGATGGGAGAGGAGTGGAGGCTAAAGCCTTGCTCTGTAACCTTGCTCACGTCATCGAAACTTGTCTAAAACCCTTGTCTTAGCATAAGAGTTTGGACTATGCATCAGTAAGATTCTTTCATCTCAAATTCCATGGTTCTATGGTTACGTGGGTGGAAATGGACCATTCTGTCGATTTCCTAGTTTCCAGGAGCCAAGAAACTAGCTTGGGTGTGGAACTAACTCGATGGAGAATTATCAACGTAGAGGTGGGCAGCTTCCCAACGACTGTGGCGGTGCACTTGGAAAACTTCCAAGAGAGTCCTTCCCTCATTCTTTGACGTGGTGTGACAAGTCTCCTGCTGTTTTGGAATGGGGGAGCTAGAAGGAACTATTTTAGGCTGAGATTATTCATTTGGCTAAACATTTTCCCTTTCTGTGTTTTTAGACTCCTAAGATGCCAAGAAACAGATTCTAAAGGGGTGGGAAGGGAATCAGGAAAGGCCTGTGGAATCCTGCTTCCGCATCTGAACCCCTTTGGGTATTAGGATCGTCCCTGAAATGTGTATTTTTGGGCCCGGAGTCAGGCTCAGAACTGCAGAGGAGGGCTGACGGAAGCTGTTCCTGTTGGAGGGATGGCGTGAGAGCTCAGGGTTGGATCCGCGCGGGCCGCCTGGCGGGCTGCGAGCGTCAAGGGCGCGGCTGCGGGCGGACCCCGGGGAGGGGCTTCGCGGAGGCGCCGCGGCCCTACCCGAGCGGGGCCGCCCGGGCTCGGCGCGCAGAGCGGCCGAGCGGGCGGTGGCGCTGCGGAGGCGGCGGCCGAGGCCGGCGGGTGCGGAGGAGGGGCCCGAGATCGGGGCGGCCCGCGGCAGCTGCCCGGGTGACGACTGCCGGCAGCGCGGCGCCCCGAGGAGTCCGAGCCGCAGGCCCCCGGCGACGCGGCCTCGCAAGCAGCCCACGTCCTTGTCTTAACTCCGGGGCTGGGGCAATGGGCCCTCACCGCCGCGGGCCCTGCATCCCTCGCTGCCCGTAGGCCCCGGTGGCCCGCCGGCTTGTCACTGCCCCTCTCCCCAGTCGAGCCGTCCCCACCCCAGGCCCCCGGGAAGGAAGATGAGGGAGACGGGCCCGGCGATCGGCAGCCAGAGAAGCAGCAGCAGCAGCAGCGGTCGGGGGAGGGTGTTTCGCCGTTTCCTCTCAGCCGCCAGGACAAGATGGCAGCGGCCGCCGAGAGGGGCTGAGCCCGGGCTGAGTGGCGCCGCCTGCTGAAGCGCTTGGCTCCGGGTCCCCGCACGGCCCCCGCGACCCACCCCGGACATGCTCAGGGCTGCGGCCGCCCGAAGCGGGGAGAGCGCGGGCCTTTAGGAAGGTAAGGAAGCCGGGCAAAGGAGGGTAGCTCGGCGTCGTCGCGGGGCCTCGGGGCCGGGGGAACCCTCGGAGCGCCGCCGCTCCATTTCCACCCGGTCGTCCAGTGAGGCCGGCCCGGGCGGTTCCCGAAGGCCGGCGCCACGCCAGGCCCGAGGCGGCCGGACCGCGCGTGCTTTCTGCGCGCGCTTGGCGCAGCCTCCGGGAAGCCGCCCTGGCCGCGCCGGGCAGTCCGGGCCTTCCCCCAAGCCGAGGTTGCGCAACGGCTCTTCCCAGCAACCGAAGTTTTGTTTGGTCCCACGGGGGCCCCCCGTTTCGGCTCGGCGGCTCTAGGCCGTCACTACGGAGACCTCGTTCCTTTCATTGATGGGAGCGAACACCAACGTGCACGCACGCCGCCGGAGCGCCCAGCCCCGTGGCTGCGCCGCGGAGGCTTGGTGGCCCTGTCACCGGCGTCGCGGGGCGGCGGGTTTGGAGGGTGTCAACTCTGGAGACGTGCGTGCGTGTGATTGTTGGGGAGGAGAAATGTGATCCGCGGCTTCGCGTCCCCAGCGGCGGCGGGAGGAAGGCGTGGCGGCCGCGCGGCGGGGCTGTTGCCGGCTTCTCTCGTTACGGTGGTGGCGGCGGCGGCCCTCTTCCCTTCGCGCTGGGGGAGATCAGCGGAAAAGGACTCGGGACCAGAATGTCTGTTTTCCTGTCTAGGGGGAGACGGCTGTTGTAAAATGGTATGTGGATCTTGGGGGAAGCCTGTTGTTTCCTAGTCTTATCTGTGCTGGAGGGATTGCGCTGAAGGGTGTGTGCGTAAATTACCTTGGACCTGTTACAGAGTAGTCACAACACGTTCGGTCCTTGAGCCGTGTTTTCACAACCTCTGGCTGGCCTGCTGGCGAATTTATTTTTCCACCTGTCAGTTCGCAGCTTATAAGGAGCTTCTATTCGCAGCAGCAGCAGCCGGTCTCCCTCC
Organism: Hylomyscus alleni; assembly: GCA_019843855.1. Lineage (NCBI taxonomy): Eukaryota > Metazoa > Chordata > Mammalia > Rodentia > Muridae > Hylomyscus > Hylomyscus alleni. Next base: position 3,300 of record JADRCC010564822.1, read on the forward strand.
CTCCCCGCCCCCCTAGGTTTCAGATTATGGCCCAGTTTACCGGGAAAACTCATGGTTTTATGGTCAACTTTTGTTTTGGTTGTCTCTCTTGTACAGGGCTGGAAAAGTTAGCTGGAAAACCAGTCTTCGTTTCTGTGTACCTCCGAGTTGTTTGGAGATCTGCTGTTTTTTTTGTTTTTTTATTTATCTGTTTTCTATTTTAGGTTTGTTTGTTTTTTCCTGTAAGATACAGCCTCTCAAATGGGGGTACTTCAAACAAATTTAACTTAATTTCCAGATTTTAATTGCCTGGTGCTTGAAAAAAATTAAAGAATTTCTTTTTTTCTTTCTGATCAGAATATGAAAACATTTCTAGGTCTTTTTTTGTTATTGTTTACCAAGAAAAATATCTTAATGTTTATCCACATTTTCTATTTCAGAAACTGGGCAAGTCTCACCATATGTTTGATAAGTCTAGGTTCTGCTTAGGTTTGCAAGTGCAGTGCTAATTTTATACAATGAGCAAAACGATAAGATTTAAACAGGTCATGATTAAGCTTAGTATTTTAAGTAAACAAAATATAACTGACCTTTTAAAAATTGTTTTGTTGTATGAATTTCTCTGTCTTCATGACACTTAACAGTAATTGAAATGTAATTAAACAACCCAAATTCTTAATTTTTAATTTAACAAGATATTTTGTGGTATATTTATGGAAGCATTAATATAAAGTGCAGGGAGCTCGAGTTTGTAAAATTTAGTGCTTAACCTGTGTCAGTTTATTTTTCTTAAATTATTTTGATTATTTTTAATTTGTTATGGTAGATATACCATATATATATATATATATATATATAAACATATATATATATCAGAAATGGCTGCTTTTTCAGTGTTTGTATATTTTACTGTATTTTAGGGAGAATTTATTTCTTAGGTCCTCCTTTCCACCCTAGGAAATATATTTGCACAAACTAAAATATTTTGGAGGATAGATAAAAATATAGCATTGGTGTTTTAAACAGGTAAGATGAGCTTGAAGTCTAGAACAGAACTGGCCATTAAATGTTTTAAATTTATATTTGGACATTGCTGACTACAGTAGCTAAACATACATATTAGGTAAGCAGATCATAACATGGTGAGACAGTCTTAGCGTTTTGTCATAATGCCTTTTCCATTGAACTAGTCATTATCTTGTTTATAAACCAGCCATTGGCTTCTGGGCATGGGGTTTTTAGAGTCTCATTAAAGTAGATGGTTTCTATGAGATAATTCTTGTAAATGTGCTTGAGAAGAAGCTGAAGATTATACTCTGTTAATTTTTTGGATGATCTGTCATAGGATACCATAAAGTAGGGTTGCAAATTACAGAGGTCGGTTTCTGTAGTAAGTATACCATTTGACACATAGGTGTGTGTTTAATACCAGCGCTGAATGCGTGCTTTCCTGCAAGTTCAAAAAGCAGTAGCTGTCAAATGACCTTCCTGATTGAAATTTTGTTTTTAAATATTTGCTGCATGAACACTGAAGGCATATGGGAAAGAGGAAGGAGAAAATGTCAACCTCACAATGTAGAATTGTTAATCAGATGTAATTCATGCACATCCACTTAAATGCAGTAATTGTCTGCATCTGTGTTGCAGTGACTTATTCCATAAACCTCTGAAGTTACCTTTGTTTCTGTGAGGCCAAGGACTTAACTTCCTAGTACGGTTCTCATTGCAACAGTTCTTCCAGTATGATAAGGTAGATGAGAATTGTCCTGTTGGTGGCGGATCAGAGGCATGGAAACATTGTTTCTATTGCAACTTAACTGAGCTTGGATATGAAAAGATGTCATGACAGTGTTTCAAGGATGTTCCAAAAACTGGAATTTCTCCACTTTCCACAAGTTGTTACTCCTGTCTTCTATTTATTAGAGCACACAGGCTAATTTTGATACACGGTTATTATTGCTGTCAAAGTAAGCATTCCCTTTGTAAAGTCTGTGGATTGCAGCTGTCCAGAGTTGAGGCTTAGTGTTTTAGTGTTGCATGTCTAAGTTGGAAGCTACTTCTGAAGAGGGACTTTATTGGCGGTTGTTTAGAGGTGCTGCCCCTCCCCCACTTTAACTGGGGTATAGTAGTATTTCTCTGGGAAAAGAGATCTTTCTCAGAGCCCTTGTTAGGAGGAGGGAATGTTTGCACATGATGTAAATATCCAATGAAAGGAATTATCCTAAATGTCCTTCCTGGCTCTGGATCCATCTGCTTAAAAGTTAGAACCTTTCCTGGTACCTTTAAAAGGTTCTAACTTAAAGAAAAATGTATTTGGAGCAAAAGTTTTGAATCATGGTAGGGTTTTTTGTTTTTGTTTTTGTTTTTTAAAATTCCTTTTGGTTTTTCTAGCAGGGTTTCTCTGTGTATGTAGTCCTGGCTGTCCTGGAACTTGCTCTGCAGATCATACTAGCTTTGAATAAGGGATCCTCCTGAGTGTTGGGATTAAAGGCGTGTGGTACCACCTTGGCTTATTTAATTTTTAACAGAGTACTTTGTGGTGAACTTAAGGAAGCAGTTAATTTCTTTTTGTTGTTTTGGTCTAATTAAGAATAGTTTGGGCAAAAGCAATATTGAGTGCTTTTTCTAAATAGCTCTATTGTACTTTCTGGCGGTTGCTAGTCACTCTGTAAGACCCTGATAAATTAGACACCGTACGGAGGTGTGTATTTACACACACACATACACACACATTATATATTGTTTATAAGTATTTGCCAAACATGTCACTAAACAAAGGCCACACAGTTGCTTGTATGTTGAGACACCAGGGTAGTTGCCAGAGACCTAGGAGCTACTCATGTGGAAGTGAAAAGAACCAGAAACATGCTGCTAGTGTCTATGATGATATTGTTAGGTCTTAGCAGATTTACTTTAGGTCTTATGTAGTTCAGGCTGCAGTGAACTCATCTTCCTTCCTCTACTGCCCAAGTAATACCACCTGGCCTGGCTGATTTAAAACAACAAAACAGAAAACCAAAACAATAACAAACAACACAAATACAAAATAGAATAAAAGTTTACTACTTCTGGCCTTACAGGTGTGAAGTAGGCCCTTTAAAAAGTCTCAAATTACAGGTTTTTCTGAAATCAGAAGGGCAAAGGACATGGATTCTGTTTTGTTTTAAAAGATCCTTAAAAATTAAAGGCAAAATACATATCAACTTTTATAGATCTTGTGTTTTCAGACTGAATTAAACCCTAGGTTTCTGCTACCTGTCACGCAGTCCACTTCCAAGGCAGACAGACATGCATTTACTTATGTATCTGTCGGCTCTGAGAGTGAGCCTAAGATCTCACACATCTAGCATGTTCTCTATTACTGAGTTATACCCTTAGCCTAATACAGATGTACTTTGTTTTTATTTATTTATGTAGATTCTATTGTTTTGTTTTGTCTTATGTGTGTAGGTGTATTGTCTGCATAGTTATCTGTACCACTTGTGTTCCTGGTGTCATAGAGGCCAGGAGAGGGCACTGAATCCTCTAGAACTGGAGTTACAGATGGTTGGGAGCTACCATGTGGTTGCTAGGAATTGTACTTGGGTCCTCTGGAAGAACATCGATCGCTTTAGTTGCTGAACTATCTCTCCAGCCTACCTTCTATTTTTGTATTTGACAGGGCCTTACTGTGTAGCTTGGTGGGCCTTAAACTCTAATCCACCTGCTTCTGTCTCAGTGCCAGGATTACCAGTGCTAGCATACATGACCTCTTTCCAGAATCAATCTAATCAATCTTTTCTCCTACCACCTATCTCCCAGATCTTTGAGACAGACTCCCCTAGTCCAGGCTGACCTCAAACGTCTGCTCCCTGTATTTCCATCTCAGCTCTGTGCCCAACCTGAGCATTTCAGTCTTCTCGACAAGGTCTCACTATGCAGCACTGGCTAGCCTGGAGCTCACTACAAAGACCAGGCTAGCCTCAAGCTCAAAGAGATCCACCTGCTTCTGCCTCCACTGGACTAAGCATATTCATTTCTTAAATGGGTAGATTTCCATATTCATTTTTACTTTGCATTTTCTTTACTGCTGTCCTTAAAAAATGGTTTGTGTGTGCATGTATGTGCGTGCATGTCCATGTGTGTGCATGTGTATCTGTGAGTATGTGTGCTTCTTGCATGTACATGTATGGCCATAGAACATGCAGCAGTCGGGATGATTTTAAGAGGTTGTTTTCCTTCAGCCACAAGATCCTGTGATCAAGTTCAGGTTATCGTGTTCCCTTCCCCCATCCTCTAATAAACCAAAGGGATTATGCCTTTTTTAAAAAAAAGAAATTTAGTATAGGGAAGAATAAGAAAGTATATTACTCATTTGAGCTGTAACTTTATTTGGACAAAGATTTAAGTTGTTAAAGATGAATTCTATTCTTTTTTTTTTAATTAAAAGGTTCATTTATTTTTGGCCATATGTAGTGATGCACACATTTAATCCCAAATGCAGAGGTAGGTGGTTATCTATGAGTTCAAGGTCAACCTGGTCTACATAGTGAGTTTAAGGACAGCCAGAGAGGTACATTGTGAGACCTTGTCTCAAAAAAAATTAATATTTTGTTTTATGTCTATGAATCTTTTGCCTGCATGTAAGTGCAGCACATGTGTGCCTGGTGCCTGTGGAAGCTAAAAGATGGTGTTGGGTCCTCCTAAACTGTTTGTGAGTTGCCATGTGGGTGCTGGCAACCACACTTAGGTCTTCTGTAAGAATGATAGGCACTCTTAACCATTGAGCCACCTGTCCAGCCCTAAAGACTGATCCTCTAGTGTAACTCTTGGTCACAGTGACAATAAAGGATTGCTGTGTTTAGTCACATGTATTTCCCTTCCCCTCCTGTGGAGAACATTTTCTAGTTGAGAAATTTGTTTATATATGACAAGCATTACATTCATGAGATTAAGCCTGGGATGTAACTCAGTTTAAGTGCTGTCTAGAGTTCGTGACACTTGATCCCCAATAGCACATAAACCCAAACATATTGGCCCAGGCTGATAATTCCAGCAGCACTGGAGGTATAGGCCAGAGGAGCAGAAGTTCCACATCATCTTCAGGTACGTGTTGAGTTCAAAGCCAGCCTGGGATATAAAAAAAAATGACATTTGTAGATTATATGTCATTCAACCTTTTCATTAATAATTAATTGTTTTCCAGGACAGAGTTTCTCTATGTAGCCCTAACTGCCCTGGAACTCAATTCTGTAGACCAGGCTGGTCTTGAACTTACAGAAATCTGCCTGCCTCCACCTCCTGAGTGCAGAGATTAAAGGCATGCACCCAGCTACTCTTAGTATTTTTATATAGTTTATTTTTATAAGTTATAGTTGATTATATTTGGATTACCAACAAAATTCTCTATAAAGGTTTGATAGAAAAGGAAAAACTTAACCTACATTAAAAATATTTATAACTTTTCTCTTCCTTTCTTTCTTCCTTCCTTCCTTCCTTCCTTCCTTCCTTCCTTCCTTCCTTCCTTCCTTCCTTCCTTTCTTCCTTCCTTCCTTTCTTTCTTCCTTTCTTCCTTTCTTCCTTTCTTCCTTTCTTTCTTTCTTTTTGGATAGGATATAGCTGCAGTTCAGACTAGCCTAAAATTCACTGTATAAACAGAGGCTAGCTTTGAACTTGGGATAATTCTCTTGCCTTAGTTCATAAGTGCTGATATTACAGGTATGAATTACTACACCTGGATAATTTCAGTTCTTTAATACTTTCATACATAGTTAGATTTGTTTATAAATTTTTACAAAATAAGTTTTTAAATAATAGTAATAATAGTAATAATAGTTTAATAGTAAACTTTGAAACATTTCAGTAAATTACTTAATTACAAAATATTTTCCACTTTAGAAAACAACTCTATGAAGGTCATAGAATGTTTTTGTATGCTTCTCTTATGTACTCCTCTTTCTTTCTCCCTCTTTCTTTCTTTTTTTCTTTTGGACAGGATATAGCTGTAGTTGAGACTTTAGGGTTAGGGTTGGGACTAATAAGACAGAGTCTTGTAAGGTTTGGTAAACTATATGGCTTTAGATACCTAGCTACAGTTTTAAATAGTTAATAAGTTAGAGTGATAACATTGAAGGTTGGATATGGCTTTTAAGAGACATCATTTCCAAAGTATAATTTAATTAAGTTTGAGAGTTTTAAATGTATAATTAATTGAGATTAAGTGGGGCCTAATGACAAAATTGCAATGAAAATAACAGGCTGTGCTGCTGTGGGCCAGGGGCTGTGTTGCAGTCTTCATGTCCGCCCCCTTTTTACCAGAGGCTGGCCTGACCTGCAGCTTCCTTCTCTCTTTCCTTTTTTCTCCCCTCCCCTCACCTCCCCTCCCCTCTTCTTTTCTTTTCTTTTTTCTTTTCCTTTGGAACAGGGTTTCTCTTTGTAGCCCTGGCTGTTCTGGAAGTCCTTATGTAGATCAGGGTGGTCTAGAACTCACAAAGATACAATTGCTTGTGCCTTCTGAGTGCTGGGATTAAAGGTTTGTGACCCTATGTTTGGCTTCATTACTTAATTTTTTTTTTAAGACAGGAGTTTCTCTGTGTAGCCCTGCCTGTCCTGGAACTCACTCTGTAGACCAGGCTGGCCTCCAATTCAGAGATCCTCCTGCCTCTGTCTCCAGAGTGTTGGGATTAAAGGTGTGCTCCACCATGTCCAGCTGTGTTAATAGTCTTCTTTGAGAAGTTGATACTTTTATTGAGACAGTGCCTCATCATTTGATCCTGACTGATCTGGAGGGACTTACTATTGAAGGCTGGCTTAGAAGTCTTGTTGTCCCTCACCCCCCCCCTCACCCCCTTGGCATTAGAGGTATGCGGCAGGTCTGGCCATACTATGTATTTTGATGATGTTTGTCACTGAACTTCAAGTCCTCCCAGATCCATCCCCACTTTCCTGCTCCTGCCAACTTCATGCTTTTAAAAAATAACCATCAAGTCTAATTTGTGCTGCCCATATATTTTTGTGCCAATTCTAGTCAGTATTGGTAGAGCTAGTATAAGTATTTTTGTACTAAATTAGTTGCAAGTATAAAATTAGATAATAATTGTTCTAAGTCCCAAAGTAATTGGGTGTGTAGTCTCTTTAGTATGCTTTAATTGACTTTTTTTGGTAACTGGCTCATAGACTTAGGCTATAAGAAATGAAATGTTATTATAGCTGTCAAAATATTTTACATATTTGATTTTCTACAAAGATACTCTATTCCCCATCTGGTATCATTATTTCTTCTGCTTTAAAATAATTATAGCTAGGAATAATACCCTGAATCTTTAAAACCAGTACTTGGGAGGCAGAGGGAGGCAGATCTCTGTGAGTTCAAGGCCAGCCTGGTCTATATAGTTTCAGGCCAGCCAGGACTACATGGTGAGGCACTGTCTTCAAAAATCAAACAAATATTTATTTTGTATGGTGGTTGGAGGAGAGTGTGCATTGCACACCAGGACCCATGTGTGAAGACAGAGGACAACTTTGTGAATTCCTCTCTTTACCTTTTTGTGATTTCTGGGGATTGAACTCAGGTTGTTAAAACTTTAAATCTGAAGAAACTTGGTTTTGGTGGTTGTATTAGTAAAATTTGTGCAGTTGACTTTTCAAAATATCATGCCCCTTTCTGTGTATCTTATACTAAGAATATCTGGTTCACTATTATTACAGTTTTAACAAATGGGAAAAACAGCCTGTTAAGTCATACATGTATACACAAGTAGACCGTTACTCTGCTTAAAACAATAGCACTAAGACTCAGGGAGACCGAGAAAAGCCCGGAAAGAATCTGAGAGTCTGCTGTGGACACGGCTTTTCGACACGCTGTGATTTCCTGTCTCTTATTTTTTTATTGCCTCTCCTTCTTTCTCCCTGAGAACAAGGTTTCCCTGTGGCTCTGGCTGTAGACCAGGCTGGCCTTTAAACTCAGAGATCTGCCTGTCTTTACCTCTTGAGTGCTGGGATTAAAGGTGTGTGCCACTACCACCTGGCCTGTACTCTTTTTAAAGTGAAAAATTTTTTAAAGATTTATTTATTATATAGAAGTACACAGTAGCTGTCTTCAGACACACCAGAAGAGGGCATCAGATCTCATTACAGATGGTTGTGAGCCCATCATGTGGTTGCCGGGATTTGAACTCAGAACCTTTGGAAGAGCAGTCAGTGCTCTAAACCGCTGAGCCATCCCTCCAGCCCCTCCTTTTGTTGTTGCTGTTTTTTAATTTTATGTATATGGTGAAATTTTTAATTTAAGGATTTTTGTTCTTGTGTATGTGTGTGTGCCTACCACAGTATGTGGGAAATGGAAAAGGGTATTAGATTCTCTGAAGCTGGAGTTTCAAGCAGTTCAGAGCTGTCTGAAGCAGGTGCTAGGAATTGTGCTTTAACTGCTGAACCATGCATCTCTCCCACTCAGTAGCTGTTGAACTCTTGAACTCACAGCCGCTGAGATTACGTTCACAGGCTTTGTACAAGATTGGGCCTGTCAACATCCTTTCATGGGAAGGAAAGGGACCTGGGGGCTGTTCCCTGGAGTTTTATATGCAGTTAATGGTTGATTGGGAGAGACATGTTCATTAGTTGTGCGGCCACTGGTAAGATGCCTATGCTTGGTACAAGCTCTCATGTGCTTATAGAAACAAGCCTTAGTGAAACCAGTGGGTCACATACACATAAGATATGAAGAGAACTGGAGCAGCTTGGGAAGAGGTGATAGTGGGAGTGAGATGAATAAGAGAGGGTAAAGTTGTGTGAATATGATTACACGAGGACCGATCTAGTAAACTGAATGGAAGGTGTCCTTGGAAGACTAAATTGGTTTGTCAGGTTTACATGTATTTTGATTGAATAAATTCACATTAAAACAACTAAGAAGATAGTTTTTTGATTGTTTTATAATTTTATAGTAATTGAATAACTTGAAGATGTTTTTGCTACACTGAAATTTTAACCTCTTTCAAATATAAATGTTATGTAGCTTTAATAGTTTTATAGTAAAATATTTGTGTGTGTGTGTACACAAGGAGAGGTAGGGTTTCTTACTGAATATGGAACTCACAGATTGGCTAGGTTTTCTGGTTAACTACACCCTTGCATCTTCCTACCTGCCTCCCAGAATTGAGGACACACACACACACACTCCCCTAAGCCTGGCCTTTTATGTGGGTGTGGGGATCTAAATTGAAGCTTGGACTACAGGTACTTAACCCACTGTCCTGACTCATCCTCACAGCTCTCTGGTTTGTTTGTTTCTTTAATGAGTTGAACTCATAGCTTTGGCTTGTATCTATCAATTTATCCACCCACTCACCCATCCACCTACCCACCCACCTACCCATCCACCTACCCACCCACCTACCCATCCACCTACCCACCCATTCACCTATCCATCCATCCACAGGGTCTCTGTAGCCCCGAATTGAACTCACAGAGATCCACATGCCTCCGGCACCAGGCATGTAGCCCTGACTATTCCCGAACTCACTATGTAGACAAGAGTGCTCTGTAGGCTCAGTTTTCAAAATATGCTAGAACTGGGGTGATGATGGCCCTGGAGGCAGAGGCAAGTGGTTCTCTGCAAGTTTAAAACCAGCCCTAGTAAATTTGCTATTAATATACCTATTTTAGAAGTCTGATTCTAGGTCATAATACTGACTTGGTAGTAGTTTTAACATAATTTTAAAGGTTTGTCTGTGAATAAATAACCTTTCAAATTTATTTTTTAAAATTTTACTCTTTTTTAAAAAAAATTTTTTTAAAGTCAGAATTGCACCCTAGCCCTGGTTGGCTTGTCACTTATATTGTAGCCCAGGTTGACCTCAGTTTTCTGGCCAGTTCTTTTGTACCAGCCTCTTCAGTGTTGTTAGTATTATTTTGAAATCTTTTCATCCTTATAAATTTGAGTAAGTTTTAATTTTAATATATTTTATATATATGAAATATAGAAGATGTACTTTAGTATAAAAGTATGTAAGAGTTTGGTAGATATTAATGAAAGTAATGAAGCTTTGAACTGAAGCTTTCTGAACTGATTTTTTTTTTTTCCTTGAGATTGGGTCCCTCTATGTAGCTTTTTCTGTTCTGGATCTCATGTAGACCAGGCTGGCCCTCAAACTCACAGAGAAACACCTGCTGCCACCTCTTGAGTGCCGGGTTGAAGGTATTTACACTGTGCCCAGCTTTATGAACTAAATTCTGATTTTTTTTAATTTTAAACTTACTTTAAGAAAGTACTAAGTAAACCTTTTCTTCAGCCAGTCAGTAGTTCTCCTTCTGATGTTTCTCTTACATCTCTTAAGAGAAATGTAGGAAATCACTGTTCTAATTGGGATGATCCCCTTTTTAGACTGATTTGGACTGGTAGAGTGATTTCTAGCACCTTTGGAATGTTCAGCAGGTCATTTTCTGTTCCAAAAGTTGGAGTGTTTTGCTAAGTCAGATTGAGCTTGTTATTTAACACTGAGATTGTGTATAGTCAACACATTCTCTAGATGCCTTCTTCACAATACTGCTGGAAAATAACCAAGATTTTAGTATTTTCAAATACAGTGTTTTATAGGCACTTCAGATAATAGGCTTTGTTTATGAAGCTTTATATGTGTGCTTCAATTCTGTGCAAATGTTTGTATGAAATGGTTCAGTGTAATTTACTGGATAAAGTAGTAGTCAAGAGCACATGGAATAGTGCAGGTATTTTAAGTTGGGACAATTAATGATGAAGGTGAAATGGCCTATTCACACCAGCAGCTCTTTCTCTGGTGTGTCTTGCCTTCTAATTGAGAGAAGACACAGAGTAAAGGAACAGTGGCAAACTGACCCGACACTGTCTTGTTAGAACATTCCAGGCTGTGCAGTTCCACTTTCCAACAAGTTCTACTTCCAGTGTCTTGTACAGGCTTCTTTTTTTTTTTTTTTTTTTTTTTTTTTAATAATCTCAGTACCTTGGAAGCTGAGGTTCTGTCTCAGAACCCAAACCAAACCAAACCAGACCAAACCAAACCAAACCAAACAATTTAGTAATTTTTTGCATTTTAGTTGGTTTGTTTTTTCTCTCTTTTTTTAAAGATTTATTCATTTATTTATTTTATGTATATGAGTATACTATAGCTGTACTGATGTTTGTGAGCCATCATGTGGTTGCTGGGAATGAAGTTTACTCACTTCAGTCACCCCGCTTGGCTCACTTGACCCTGCTCACTCCCACTCACTCTGGCCTGAAGATATATTTATTATATGTAAGTACACTGTAGCTGTCTTCAGACGCACCAGAAAAGGGCATCAGATCTCATTACGGGTGGTTTTGAACTCAGGACCTTTGGAAGAGCATTCAGTGCTCTCACCCGCTGAGCCATCTTTCTAGCCCTTGTACAGGCTTCTTAAGAAAGAAATGTCATGTCTCATGTTATAGTCATGCAGTCTTGGCTGCTTGGGAGGCAGAGTCAGGAGGATCACAAATTTAAAGCCTTGCTTTTGCGATGGAACAGCAGATTCAAAGCCTGTTTGGGTGACACCCTGTTTCAAAGTAAAAAAAAAAAAAAATAGCATCCCAGGAATGTAGCTTATTGGCTTGCCTAGCAGGTTTGAGACTTCAAATTCACTTACCAGAAGTGTGAAAAGAGAGGAGAGAAAAAAAGACCTTTTATATTGTAAAACATTTATTGGTTCACATAATAAAATCCTGCTTGTAGTCTATACTGATTAGTCAAGTAACACACTAGTCAAAAGCTCTAAGATAATGCTCTTTACTTTTAAGAGATTATACCTAATACTTATACTTTTAATTTTATTATTATTTTTTTTAAATCCAAAATAGGCCAGAGAGTCTGGCATGGTAGTATTTAACACTTCATTCACTTAGTGTAGGGTATCAGGTGGATTAGGAATTTGAGTCCATCCTGGGCTGCACATTGGAGACTGATTCAGAAAGCAGAAACAAAACAAAGGCTGGCTATTGAGCCCAGGGATTTGACCTGTCCTTTGGGGTTTTATGTACTTTATAGTTGGTCACTCAGTGAATGACCTGGACAGAAGTAATGCTTAGTTACAAGAATATTACAGAATTCCTGCCTCTGTCATCTTGGATCCTAGGATACTAACATTCATTCTTCCCCTTTAAAAGGGATTTAAAAATATTTACATGTTTTACATGCATTTGTGTGTCTGAGTGCATGTATGTGCACAGCATGTGTGCAGTTCCCATGGAGTCCTGAAGAGGTCATCAGATCTTACAGAACTGGAGGTACAGATGGTTGTGAGCTTCCATGTGGGTTCTGGGAACTGGACTGGGATCTTCAGCAAGAGCAGTCAGTAGGTGCTCTTACTTGTTGAGCTGTCTCTCTAGCTCTGGAACCATGTCATTTTGTATTAGGGACTCAGACATCTACTGGAATTGTCTCCTTGGTATTCTGACTCAGCTCTTTTGGAGCTGGAGGATGTTAGGAGCTTTGTCTCTAAGTAGATGTTATAGTATATGATGCATGATCTGTAACATCCTCATTGATTTTAGTTCATTCTATTCTTTAGTATAATATGAACATTCCCCATTTTTAACACTTGAAATTGGTATGCATTTTAAAACCAGTTATATGTTAACTTTTAGGGATTTGTGTGTATATATGGTACACAAAAATGTGGTAATTTTCTCTCTAGTGTTGGGTACCATATTTAGGACCTTGCACTTCCCAGGCAAACACCCTGAGCACTGAGCTAAAACCCTCAACTCGCTAAGAGGTGTACTGAGATACATGGTCACATGCTAGATTATTTCAGAATTCATTACTGTGTGCAGTAGTGAAGAGAACACTATTTTATCTGTTTCTGTAAATTTGCATGTGAGCATCTGTCTAGGTGGGGGATGGACCTGGAGAACTGCTGCTTTGTGAACTGTGCTTGTCTTTGGTTTTGCTGCCTAAAGTGACTGCAACTTTTGACTAGCATTTACAGATACACTTGTTCTCTTTAGGTACAGTTCTAGTGCTTTTTGGTAGTTTTGATGGATACAAAATGGCATCTGACTGTAGGTTTTATGCTTTCCTTATTGTCATTGAGGTTGGAATTTTTTTTAAATGTCTCTTGGTTTGCATTTTCTTTCTGTGATTTACCTATTGTGTCTCATTACCCATTTTTCTGTTGAGTATTGCCAACCATAGTATTTCATATAGTCTAGGCTAGCCTAGACAGAACTAGATAGGTAGCCAAAATGACCTTAACTCTGTATCCTGCTTTTACCTGGAAAGTTCCAGGACTTATAAGCATGAACCACCACACCCAGATGAATAAAGTCAAGCTTGTCTGCTCACAGTGTATTCTTTTTCTCTTCAAAGTATGTATTTTTTGTATTTTTGGTTTCTCATTTAAAGGTTGATGATTAATTTGTTAAAACTGTAGCATGCACTTTCAACTGAAAGGGATAAAAATGTAAGTCTGTATGAATACCTAAAGTGTTCAGACATTTAGAAACTTAGATTTCTTTTGGCTTTATGGTCTTTGGAGTAGATAGGTGGGAATATGTAAAATTTGTACCAGTCCTCTTGAAGGAATGGCTTTGCTTTATTTGGAAAATAATTTGAGTGAAATGTTATAAAAGACAAATACAGCATCATAAAGGTCTCATGCTAAAGCACAGGTGTTCATTCTCGGAGTACAGTTTGGGGAATTATTAACCAGAGCCAGCTCTCCTGTCTTCCCTCCCTCATAAAGAACCTCCTCTTAGTGTCCTATAAGCCATCCTCAGCTACATGCTGAGGTTCTGCCTCAGGACTCAAGCCCCCTGAGTCCTCCAAAACCAAAAGTCAAACCAGGACATGTCCTCCCTCCCTCCCTCCCTTCCTCCCTCCCTCCCTTCTTTTTAGAGACAGGGTTTCTCTGTGTAGCCCTGGCTCTCCTGAAACTCACTCTGTAGAACAGGCTGGCCTCAAACTCAGAAATCCACCTGCCTCTGCCTCCCAAGTGCTGGGATTAAAGGCTTGCGCCACCACTGCCCAGCTATGCTTTTTTTTTTTAAATTTTGTTTGTTTGATTTTTGTTTTCTTTTTCTTTTGCATAATGTGGGATAAGGTGGATAACTATACTGAACTGAAATAGTTGGCCAGTTTTGTCTGTAGGAAACACACAGCAGTTATAGCACAGTGGAGCAAGTAGCATTTTATTTTAAATTTGAAAGTGTCTCGTATCACAGTTGCCATGTGTTGGAGGACGACCTTGCACTCCTGATTCTTCTGTCTCCACTTCCCTAAATGCTGAGAGTATGGGCTTGTGCTACCATATCATACCAGGTTTTGTTTTGTTTTTGTATACAAAAATTTAAATTTAGAAATAAAAAGCCAAAATAACAATCTTTAATTTCTTCTACAAAAATATCTATTGATAGCAGAAGCAACAGCAGTTTCTCTAGGTTTTATAGTCTCAGTGAAAGTTTAGGAACTTAAAACTGTTATTTTTGAAATGCTAGAACTTAAGTTTTTAAGATGAGTCTTGGCTACCCAGGATTTTGTCTTGTAGACCTGGCTTGCCTCAAATTATAGATCCACTTGCTGCTTCTTCCCAAGAGCTGACACTAACGGTGTTTGCCATGTGCCCAGCATCTAGTATTTTTTTGTAGAATTGTGTGTGTGTGTGTGTGTGTGTGTGTGTGTATGTAGGCATGCTTGTGGGGGGTCAGAGGACATCTAGCTCTCTTCCGTGTGCTTCATCAGGCTTGGTGGATATTGCCTTCACCCACTGAGCCATCTTGCTGGCTCTCAAATGATACAACTATTAAACGAATTTAACTCAGATAGCTAGGCCAAACCTTCTCGCTTCGTATCAGTGAGATGGTGTAGAATCAGACTAATAAAATATTGATAACTTCTCTGGTTGTAGAGATGATGTTGATAGTCTCCGAAACTGACTAGATTCATTCAGTAGGCCCTTCCTTCCTGCCAGAGTAATCAATAAAAGCTGGCAGTTGAGCTGTAAAGAAGAAAATAAGAAACAGGGCCTGGCTGAGTTGTTTGAACAGGCACCTGGAAAGGACACCTTCCAAGCCGCTGAGCTGCATTCAGACTCTGAGTGTGCTCCAGGTTTCCAGTTTTGTGAGCTGTCAATCATGCTGGGGTGGGCCTTGGTGTTGCAGCTATCTGTAAGTAACCCCTCATGTACACTCCTGTAAATAACCTATGTAAAACGCTGGTTGACCAAGTTGGACTTGGTTCCTGTTTGTCGTGTGGTCTGTTGTGGGCACCCTGTCTTGGGGGAGTAGATATGTGGATAGTTTCTTCTTGGGAAAAGTTTTTGTCCCACAACATACATTTACCTCATAAGACGACTTTAATTACATGCTTCATTTTCTGTCCCAGCCTCTTTTCCTTTAAGAGACAGTAAGTTCACTTAGCAGAACCCATATCTACTTATTTTAACATTAGAAGAGTTGGTGGGTGTTTTTTTTTTTTTT
>JADRCC010564823.1:3020-15339 GCA_019843855.1 Hylomyscus alleni
TACCAAATAAATAGGTAGATTATAGGTAGATAATAAATAAATAAATTATTTTTTAAATTTATAATTTTTAGTGTGGGAGTATTTGTAGTGTATGTATGTGAGGTGTTTTATGTGTGCACATGTATGTGTGCAGATATATGCTCCCTATACACATACATAGCCAGAGGAGGAGGGGGTCCTGCTCTCACACTCTCACTGTATTCTCTGTATACAGGCTTTCTCATTGAATTTGAGATGGGCTAGCTGCTGGCAAATCCCAGCAATCCTCCTGTCTCTGCCTCCTACAGCACTGGGATTACACATTGCACTTGGCCACACCTGGCATTTTGCGTGAGCTCTAGGGATTCCAATTCAGGTCCTAAAACTTTCGCAGCTCTTACCCTTGGAGCCGTTTCCTCAACCCTCACCTTCTGTGCCCCTGCCCCCGACCCCGCAGAACTACAGAAGACAGAGTGCTAAAAACTACATTTCCCAAATTCCCTTGCAGATAAGTTCATCAAGGTGGCCAACGTTCTGCCTGATGAAGCAACCAATTAATGAAAAAGTAAATTAGGATGGCTTCGGTTGTCTGTAACTATGTGAACACCCTAGTTTCAAATATAGTTCTATATGACTAACATGTGTGTGTGTGTGTGTGTGCGCGCGCGCGCGCGCGCGCGCGCGCGCGCGTGTGTATGCATACTAAGGAATAAACTCAAATATTGTTTCTCAGAGTACCATTCACCTTAGTTTTTGTGACAGGGTCTCTTGACTGGGACCTTGCCAAGTAAAGTAGTCTGCTAGCCAGGAAGTCTTAGGGACCGTCCGGCCTCTTCCTCTCCAGCCTCAGCGTCAGAAATACGCTCCACATACCCAGTTGTTTATGTTATGGAACTCAAGTCTTTGTGCTTAAACAGAAAGCACTTTACTGACTGGGACATTTCCTCAGCCTCTCTATACGTCTTGTGTAAGAAAAACTTGTGAAGCCAGGCAGTGGTAGCACACGCCTTTAATCCCAGCACTCGGGAAGTAGAGGCAGGCGGATTTCCGAGTTCGAGGCTAGCCTGGTCTACAGAGTGAGTTCCAGAACAGCCAGGGCTACACAGAGAAATCCTGTCTCAAAAAACAAAAAGAGGAAAAAACACATCTTGTGAGACAGTGATCAAAAACAACCATTTGTCATTTCTCACGGGTCTACAGGGATTGGAGGTGATGCCAGCCTCGCTTGAGCTGGCCTGAGCTCAGCTGCTAGGCTGTGCTTCCTGAGGCACTGCCAGTTCAAGAAATTTAGGAGTGATTCAGCGAGATGACTCCTTTCTGCCCCAAGCGCAGCCTCTGCCCTTGAGACCTCATTTGGCTCTCACAGCAGGGTGGGGGCTTCAAGAAGGCAGAAGCACACAAGGCATTTTGATGTTGCTGATCCAAATTGAACATTGTTCTGGCCAGTTTAAGATTTCAAAAGTGGGGAAGCACATTGTATCTAATGCAAAGGGCTTCAGAGTCACCTGCCCTGGAAATTCTAAAAACAGACAAACAAAAAACAACTGTAGCCACTCTTGCAAACCGAACTGGCATAGCTCGAGGCCAGATATGTGATCACAGGTATTTCCATGGGACCTCAGTTTCCTTATCCATAAAATAGGGATGCTATCACACCTCCTCCGTGTGATCATTGAGATGAGAGATGGGGGGAGGTGAGAAACTCCGGAGAGCACACAGCGACCCTCCACTACATTCATTTTCTGTAACTCTCCGCAATGTTTACCACCATGACTTTCCATAACTGATAGACGCTCGGGAAGTCTTTGTCAAACAAATTAGCCATGCACCTGGCTCTACCTACCAATGGGATTAAAAGTCCTTTAGTGGCTCCTCAGACTACCGGATTTATCACAAGCCCAAGCTTCTCACCCCTGTTGGACATCAACCTGTCCAAGCTTAACGTAGTCTTCTTGAAAGATATCATCCAGCTGTTCAAATGCATTCTGTCCTCTGGGCCTGGATTTGGGACCTCACCACCTCTAAATAAACCAACTTAACCCGCCTTCCACGGGGTGGGGTGGGGTGGGGGGAATATGATATGGGTGAAGCATATTGATTGGTATGTTTCAAACTCCCCTTTCCAGCCAATCAACGGTAGCCAGGGATGTCCCTATGCGTCTGTTTTCTGTGGTTATAACAACATACTCGGAGCTGGATGCCACGTGGAGTCTAGAATTTTGTAGGATGAAAGGGACCTATGGAAAATGGAGAAAGTAACAGGGCGAGACAGGAAGCCAGGGGGAGGGGTGCTCTTTCATAACAGCTTCCTCGAGGGAGGACTAACAAGCCCATCTGAAGGCAGAAGCTTCGGTGACTTCCCACTAGGCCCCAGCTCTATAGGCGTGACTCCAACATTACACACTGCGGAACCAAGCTACCCATGCATCAGCAGTACAGGAGTCTCAGTATCGACTCCTCTGGTGGTCACGTATCAGATATTATAGTATGATTCATAACAGTAGCAAACCTACAGTTTTGAAGAAACAGTGAAATAATTGTACGGTTGGGGGTCACCATGAAAGGGTCGCAATTTTAGGGACATTGAGAACCACTGCAGTGCACGAAGGAGAAGCCACCCCTAAACTGCAGCAGTTATCTGAAGGCTTTCCTTGCTCCGTGGTGGGTTAGTCATTCATGTCTCTATATCCACCTCCTTCAGTGGTGCCTGCCCCCAGTGCCTCTGGTTTGCTGATATGACTCATGGTGGCCAATAGGATCAAAGTGAACATCGCAGAGGAAAAAAAGTGTGGAAAGATTCTGAGATGCAGGGGATGCGTTCTGGGAGACAGTGTCTTCTGCGTATGATGGGGAGGCTGTAGCTATGAAATCTCAACAATACTGTTGCCTGAAAAAGACCCGAACAATGACCATACCAGCTGACGTGCTGGCGTGGATAGGGGAAATCTCCCAGGGCCTCACCCCTAGATGCAGAGTTATCGGCAATCAATGGCTGCGGAAAGAGAAGGAATCACCTTCCCTGAGGACGAGCCCCTGGGAGCTTATCCAACCCCAAGTGGCCAGTCCAAAATACATACACATAGGGGAGATATTGCATGGGGTTCAGCAGGGCGTGTGTGTGTGTGTGTGTGTGTGTGTGTAAAACAATAGTAACTGAGGAAGAGATCATGACTTTGAGAGGGAGCTGGGGAACCATAAGAGGAATTAGAGAAGAAGGAATGCACTGTGTATGAAATTCTCAAAAAGACATTAAATTTAAAAAGAGCATCTATTTATAGTCCTTGGTTGGTGGTTGAGTCCCTAAGTGGGAAAGGGTGGGGTGGCAGGCATGGGGAAGGGGGAGGCAACAGGGGTTTGTTCTTGTTGTTTTTGTTTGTTCATTGTTTGTTTTCTGGAGGTGAAACTGGGAAAGGAGAAATCATATGACATGTAAATAAAGAAAATATCAAAAAAAAAAAAAAGATCATCTATTTTAAAAAGCAAGTACGTGGATTCTAGAGGACACAGATGAGGGGCTTTGTTTCCAAAAACCAGAGACTTGGAAGTAGCCAGGTTACAGCCACACTTTCAAACTGCTTTCAAGTGTACTGTGCTCAGAGACAGAGGGTGAAGGGCTGTAGTAGGCTGGCTTCGTTATCTGCGAAGGACCTGGGTTCAGTTCCTAGCACCTACGTGGTAGCTCACAACCACCTGGAGCTCCAGCTCTAAGGGGATCTGATGGCCTCTTATATGCATGGTATATAGACATACAGGCAGGCGAAAACACCCATACATATAAAATAAAAATTAAAAAAGAATCCCAAAACCTGCTCAATTACTGTTCTACATGCTAGAGAGATGGCTCAGCTGTTAAGAGTGCTTGCTGCTCGTGTAGAGGACCCAAGTCAGTTTCCCAGCATCCACATATTGGCTCAAAAAATCACTGTAACTCCAGTTTCAGGAAGTCCAGCACCCTCTTCTGGCCTCCACAGGCACCAGGCATGCATATGGTGCACAGATACACATGAAAGCAAAACATTCAAGTACAGACAGCTAAAAAGAATTAATATTCTAGGTCCAGTGAGATGGGTCAGTGGGTAAAGGCAAAACTCCATCACCCAAGTTTGATCTCCAGATTCCTCAAGCGGAAAGAGAGAATTGACGCCAACAAGCCATCCTCTGACTTCCACAAACAAACAAACAAACAAGCAAATAAATGCATGCTGTTATGAGTGTAATTTATTTTAGGGTTATAACTATATGCTATATAATCAACTTTATTTTCTGACTAATGGCCAGGAGCTACACATAAAAATAATAGCAAATAACTGATACTTTTAAAAGCCTGATATTGAATTCCATTCCGGTATAAAAAGGTACTGGCAATGAAATCACCTCCCTAATTGCATCTTATTACCACTGCCATTAATTTACATTTCCAGAGAGCATGATGCCAATGAAACAATACCTTGCCCAGCATGGAACTGTAATGCTCCTAACACAGGTGCATAATAGAGAGTTGCCTGCCTGCCTGCCAGATTCTACCCAGATGCGAATAAACTACCAGCCCTCAGTCCAAAGCAACTGCCTCAGAGTAGAGACAACATTCCCCAGCTCCCTTCCATGCATCCATCTGCTTGCGCCTGAATCCTTGCCTGCTTCCCCATGGGCCTCAGTGGGCAAAGGATTAAAGCACCTTCTGTTCCTGAGAGACCAGTCATAAATTTTATAGTCTTTATATTAAATGCTAATTCCTAGAATAAGCCATTTACACGTATCTTTCGAACCATCTCTGGGGATCTATTTTCAGTCACCTCATGGGGTAATACTAAAGAGACAACTAAATTAAAATACAAACTCACGCAATAAAGCATGAGAAGAGTTCTCTTTCTTTCATAAGCACAAGCACAAAAAACCCACAAATACACACAAATACTTACACGAACATAAATATATACAAATGCACATATAAACCCACAAGCCCACAGCATATACATAAACACAAACATATTTATAAGCATGTGCAAATACACACAGACATATATCCATAAACATACAAACATGTTTATAAACAAATATCCACTAAAACACAATGCATAAACACATGCATGCACACAAACATACATAAACACATATATGTACATAGAAACACAAACACACATAAAGCCACAAACATACACACTCCTCAGATCTCGATTTAAATATAACAAAGAGAAAATCTTTGTACCTTATCCAATTTAGATCCTAGCACACCTTTATTTTCTTTCTTTCTTTTTTTTTTCAAAGATTTATTCATTATATGTAAGTACACTGTAGCCGTTTTTAGACACACCAGAAGAGGGAGGGCATCAGATCTCATTACAGATGGTTGTAAGCCACCATGTGGTTGCTGGGATTTGAACTCAGGACCTTTGGAAGAGTAGTCAGTGCTCTTAACTGCCGAGCCATCTCTCCAGCCCACCTAGCACGCCTTTAAGACATTTTGGAAACTTGTTATTAACGGTTTGATTTCATACAGGATCTTAAAGAACTAGGATCATTTCTATCCTTTCCCCATGCTTCCCCCACAGGCTAGCACAGTGCCAAGGACTCTGGAAATGCTCAGCAAAACAAGGAAAAGGAGTGGATTGAACACTAGATATGTTTTTTGAGGAACATTTATGACCAATAATGGGCTTCCAGAGAAAAGGGATTTTGCACCCAGAAGTTTCTGTAAACAAGGAAGATGCAAACTTTGGATCTAAAGTCGGGCTTTCCATTTTGACTTTGATACTTCAGACATCTATGAGTGAATAATCATTTGCTGGGTGGGACTGTTCTGTGCATTGTGGTGAGCCTAGGAACTCCCTTGGTCTCCTCCCTTTAGAAGTCAATAGTAGAGTTGTGCTTGCTCTTCCAGTAGAATGAAGTTCAGTTCCCAGAATCCATGCCTGGCAACTCCCAATCAACCAAAACTTCAACTCCAAGAGATCCTATGCTGTCTTCTGGCTTCCTTGGACAGGGGTATTCAAGGATGGTGCCAATAACACCATGACCCCTGCCCTACTTTCTGTTGCTGTGATAAAAATACCCCAAAAGGGGAGGAGACAGGCAATTGGTAAGGGTTTACTTTAGCCCATATTTCATCAAGACCAAAGAGAAAAAATGCATGCACACACTTTCACTTGCTTGCTTGCTTCAGCTCAGCTCAATTTCTTTATTCTTTTTAAAAGTTTTATTTTTCTATTAACGAGTATTATGCTTCTGGGACTATGTATGGGCTTGCTATACGCATTTGGAGACTATGGAAGTCAGAAAAGGGCATCAGATCTCCTGGAACTAGAGGTGGTGGCGAGCTGCCCTATGTAGTTACTGGGAACCAAACTCAGGTCCTCTGCAAGAGCAGTGCATGCTCTTAACCACTCAGCCAACTCTCTGGCCCTGGTTTCTCGACTCTCATACAATTCAGGACACCCAGGCCTAGAGGATGGTGCTGCCCTCTGTGGACTAAGTCTTTCTATATCAATTAACAATTCAAACAATTCCCTGCAGGTAAGCCTAGAGGACCATCAATTTTAGAAAATTTCTCCCTGAGACTCTCTTTCAGGTTCTAGGTTGTATTGAGTTAGCAATTAATGCTGACCATCACAATCTCTTCATATCCACCAGCCAGGGAAAACTCAAAATATAGCAAAAATCCTCTGGAAGGTGACAGGCAAAATTTTTTTTTCTCCTGTCTTCTTAGTTGAGATCATTCACATAGACATGTTCAACCCGTGGCCCAGACCACACATGACCTAAGCATAGCTATAAATACAACCCAACCCAAAATCATAAACATACTTGAAACATCATGATTTTCTTGACGATGTTTTCGCGACTACTGCATAGTGTGGACTTTGTAGATGTTAACATTGTGTGGCCTTCACAAGGTTGGGCACCCCTGAACAGGTAATGCTGGAACCCTTGAGCATTAGCTGGGAAGTAGTTATTTGCTAACATAACAACATATATATCTCAAAGAGAATGAGATATTTGGGGTGCCATTCATATTCTGCTTGGAGAGTTTAGAAAATTGTATTCTTGGAGCCCTAAACCTTGTTGGGGTCTGAGAGCACAGAGTTTAGCTTTTGAACTGTCTTGCCTCTTAAAATTGACCAAACAATTTCATCAGCCCCAGATAAATACGTTAGTAATAACTGTGTGTTGCTCTCTAACTGTAGCATCGACATAAAATAGCACCTACGGGCACAGAAAGTGCTGGAAACAGGAGTCAAATTGAAGGTTGCCTCTATGACACCACGGCCTGCCTCCCTCCAAGATCTCCTCACTGCAGGGGGGTGGCAGCTGGTGGGCTAAGCTCCCTGTCCACTGGCAAAAACTGACGGAGACTCTGGTCCAAACCCATCCTTCCGTATTTGAGGCTAGTATACAGACAGCTCTCTACTAGCCGATCTATTCTTGCTAACTCAAGACTAAGTCTGTCAGAAGCCAATGGGGGGGTCTAGCCCTCCAGTGGAGTTTGCTAAGCCTTCTCTCAAAAGGAGAGAAGAAAAACAAAGCTCCCTCGAACCTATTCCATCCCAGATCCTGGCAGAGCCCCCAACCTATTTCCCAGTCACCAGGCTTGCCTCCTGCTTACCACTCCACCTCCCGCTCCTGTGTGCCCTTACTGCTTGGAAAGGGACATGCAGGCTTTGGCACATGCTTCAGCGCAGAAAGCAGAATGGAAGACAGATAAGAAGAAAGAAGTGAACAAGAGTGGAGGTAGAAGCAGAAAGAGGGAAAGAAGTAAAAGAGAAAGCACAACCCAAAGGACACACATGTTTACTGTTTCCCAGGCTCTTGTATTTGAACACTTGGTCCCCGGCTGATGGCACTGCTGTAGAGTCCTTAGGAGACAGAGTTCGCCAGAGGAAGTTGGTCTAGGTGGGTTTGCAGCTCTGCCTCTGAACTATAGATACAATGTCCCCCACGGTGATGGACAGACAACTGCATCCCTCTGCAACTATGATGAGATAAACTCGTTCTCTCTTTGGTTGCTTTTTTCCTGTCTATTTTATCACAGTAACGGAAAAGTAACACGACAGCTCAAGCCGAAGACTTGCTTCCGGCTGCCAGGCTAGGCGTTTGCTTTTATTTTGAAAGGTTTACTTGCTCTGTTCCTAATATATGGACCCAGGGGAAGGGGGTGTTCTATGGTGCGTCCCCTCTTAAAACGAGTTCCCCAAGTTTTAAGCAGGGGGACCCTCTTCTTGGTCAATGGGACACAGGTCCTCCCTCAAGCAGCCTCTACCCCCATGACCAGCAGAAAGAGTCTTCCATGTGCACACAAATTGGTCAGCCTTCAGCACTCAGCCTCCAACAGTAAGACCTTACTTTGAACTCAGTCATCTTCCTGTTTCCCCCAGGCATGGCTTCTCCTTTAATAAACAATGACCCAAAGCCTTTGGTGGGAGGCGGGCAGCATTGCTCTAAGGAGATTTAATTTGCTGTAATCGACCCCTCTTAGCATGCAGAGTCACACAGTGCGAGGAAAAGAATTAATCTCTCCCAGAAAGAATTGCCTTTTTTGCTGTTATGAATCTAATCACTTAGGAGGCTGAGTTGGCATTTTGGGTGTAGAGGGAGCTCTCAGGAATCAAAACCACCAGATCAGGTTTCAAATGCCATCTGAATAGGGTACTTCATTGAACTGGGGGGAGGGGGCTGCAGACTGAAGATGCAATACAAAGCAAATGGAGGCTCTTCAGCTCTGTAGTTCTTTCAGATACCCCACCCCCCTCAGCACCAAGCAAAGAAAGTTATGGAATGAACGCATCACCGCGGTCCTCTTGGGAGACCTTGTTTCCGCCCCTTCTCTTCCATGAGATGCTGCCATCTCTAGGACAGGTTGTTAAGCCTGCCAATCATCGCTGGTACCCACCCCCAGCCCCACTCCCTCCTTATACTGGGGGATGTATCTTCTCTGTGCATACTGTTTTATAATCCTCAGAGGTAGAATTTCATAGCACAGCAGCGCGCTTTGCCTTTGACATTCTCCTAAGCAGGATTTATTGCCTCCAAGACAGATGTGACTTGAATCGATTATGCCTTGTAAGCACTCATTCTCCAAGGGGCCCCCAGGTTCTCGGCAAGACTTTTGTTTCTTTGTATTGGCTTCATTCTGTGTGTGTCTGATGTCAGAAAATCTCATCATAATCCAATACTGTTAAGAGCCCTGTGTGTGCTGAACTGGGAGACTCAGGAAGGCCACCAAGTGAAGGCATGTAGTTCATCCTCTAAGGAGCTTTTGTCCCATAAAATGAAACCCTACAGACTGATCCACTGATGTCAGGGAATGCAGACACGACAGAAGAATGTGCTCACAGGCTACATTAACATCCTTTTGATGCTCCACCACTGAGCATCGAATAATCAATAAATGCATCCATCTGTCTTTGGGAGTAAGATAGGAAGCAATGTTTAAAAATAGAGGGGAAAAAATAACAATTTCACACACACACACACACACAACGAATGTTCAATCAAGATTCTCACTAAAAAGAATATATGTGTGGATGTCGATTGCAAAACTCAAGAGTTGCTCAGTGGTTAAGAATATTTGCTGCTTTCACAGAAGACCCAAACTCAGTCCCCAGAGCCTATGTCATGAGGTTTATAACTCTAGTTCCAGGGGATCTGATGCCCCCTTGTGGCCTCTGCAGACAGCATACTCACGTGCATATACCCATGTACAGATACACATATGCATAATTATAAATCAAATAAACCTTAAAAAATTAAAACTACCTATTACCCCAGTCATCTCCAACTTCCACTTTCCTTAGCATCATCTAAGATTGATGACACCATGGCTCCAGAGATTCTTTGCAGCCTGAGGGGTTGGGGAGTCACAATTCTGTTTGAGTTCAGCAAAACTTTCAAAAAGTTACTGGATTTGGAAATAAAGCTACAAGGCAGATACCTCAAAACAAAACTAAGTACAACCCACTTCGTCCTTTATATACATCTAAAAGACAAAGACTCTTAGCTAAGACTTTCTGAACAGAAAGAGGCAAGACAAGGGTGTGACCAGATACCACGTGACAACACTCGACTGACTTCCTGGGTCAGTTTTCCTAGAGACATGGACCCAGTCTACCTTGATTTTAGAATGTAGAGCTGGAGAGGAAGAGGCACACAACCCTGCTTTACATTATTGAAATGAGAACTTTCTGCTTGGGCCAATTCAGGACAGTGGAGAATGAGACAACGATATATTCTGACACAGGAACAACTGTGTGAGATGGGATACTTTTATCTCCTTAAAGGAAAAGAGAAAGGGAAGAAGGGGCGAGGGAAGGAGCAGAGAGAGAGAGAGAGAGAGAGAGAGACTGGAAGCAGACCACGAGCACATGGAGAGAGAAGGAGCAGGGAATGGGGAGAGAAGAGCAAGAGGTGAGGAGGGGGGAGGCGAGCAGCCCCTTATAGTGAGTCAGCCACACCTGGCTGTTGCCAGGTAACTGTGGGGCGGAGCCTAAAAGGAATGCTAACATTACCTAGTGGGATCCTGCCAGAATGAGGATGAGGAAGAGGAGGAGGAGGAGGAAGAGAAGGAGGAGGAGGAGGGGGATAAATGATAAATGACGATGAATGTCAAGTTGTTATGAACTTTAGCTACCCCTCCATGCTGGGGACTCACTCACACATGCCCCTCAATTATGGGGCCTGTTTTCCCTCTGCTGTTAACAGCTTTTTTGAAAGTTCAGTTCTCTGCCTCGGTAAATTCAGATGAGAAGAAGAAATGAAGAGGCTTTTATTCTCTGAGATTTCAAAAACTAGAACGTACACATTCTCCTTGGGGATTCATTTAGACAGTTCCCTGGGCTGCGATGTCAGCTATCGGATTGGGTCTAGGCACTGAGCAAAGCTACGCTTTCAGGAACAATTTGCTTTCTTTATTCAGTAAATTGCTCTAAATTTTCCCTTTTTTCCCAAGTCTTAAAATTGGCTGTTGTAGCTTTAGAAGCCGTCTCTTCTCCCCCAGACAGGCTTAGGGAGGAAGGAGCAGCTGAATGGCTGCTTACTTTTAAAAGGGGGCCGGGAGAATAACCGTACAAATGAAAGGCTTTGCATAATTTGGGGCACCTCAATGGAGGAGCACAGATCCCACGGGGCAGCTTTAAATATTGACAGGTGAGGAATGTAGACAGGCCCCGCCGCTGGCCACAGACCTGGTGAGATGAAATCCAGATTTCCAGATTGATCAAAGAAAATAAAACACAAAACAACATCCACACAGAAACACAAAAAGAGGAGAGACCACAGTTCAAAGATCTCCCACCCAGAGTACAAGGCAGGGAATAGCAGAGCATCCTGACCTCAGCAAGCTCCAGGGGTGGCAGTGGGGACTCCAGGGACACCACAGCTCTTACAGAACACCCCAAACTGGAGATTTCCTAAAAATACTTCTAGATCCCCAAGAGGCAGAAATGACAAGGAGTAGTTTGCTTATGCAAAGAGAAATACCATACGGTTCTTCAAACACCTGGTGTTTGCCCAGCAACATATCTGGAGAGACCCACTAACAAAGCCAGAAGGAGAAGAAAGATTGCTTTAAAGTATTTCAATAAAACAGCCTGTGAGGAGAAACCTTGAGAAACAACATCTCAACAATAGCAAATGCCCCAGCAACGTGTTCATTGCTGGTGTTTTAAAATGCCAATTCATTTACTAAGGGATACATCAGACACCCCTAAATATTTACCAACTTCTTAGAAATGCAGTTTTGGATCAGGCTTTGCTCCATGCCAACACTTTTGCCAGTTCTGATGCCTGCCAAGTTTGTATGTAAATGTATCCTTTCTCAAGACCAACAGGAGCCGCGCTCTGTTCTCAAAGACAATACATACATTATTTTTAAGCACCATTACTCTAGCTTTAAAAAACACAGTAAAACCTAATGAAAAGCCCAGTTCTCACTCTATCAGAGTGTCTCCTATGGTTGTTTATGGCAAAGGTGTCTGGTGGTTGGTTTGATAGTTGAACATCCTTGGTAGCTTATCCCACTCATACAAAGTACTTAAAGAAAACCCAAAGACAATCTCAAATCCATTAAAGGCATAGCCAACCTGTATTCAACAATAGCCATGAATGAGACCCATCATTAAATCATAAATTTGCATCAGACATGATGAGAACTTTTGTATTATTTTCATTGTTTTTGGTAACTCAACTGTGCAGTTCTTGAATGTGAGCTTTTCAGGCGATACTGTCGTGTCATAATGACAAAATATTGGACATCCCTGGACTACCCACCACTGATCTTTGTACCTGGGCATCCATTAAGAGATGTCTCATCAATATCATCGAGTTCTTCAGTGTCTCTTTCTCCGTGGGT
>JADRCC010564824.1:0-10554 GCA_019843855.1 Hylomyscus alleni
TACATGGTATGAGAACACTAGCAAATTAACTACATTCCTTGCTCCAACAGAGGCCTTTTTTAGCATGTAGAAGAACTGGCATACACCTCACCTCTGCAAGTCATATGTGAGGAAACACAGGCTTATCTTGAAGTAAATATATGGGATATTGTCCAAAGTGTCCTAAGTCTGTGGTCAGTTTACAATGTATATTTAACTCAACAATCTTCAAGCCAAGGACTAGGACAACACTCAAATGCCAAACCCTATTTTTGTATTTGTGCTTGAACACGGAGTCTATCTAGTGCATTTCATAGGTCTCTTCATGGCCTTTGTATTATTTTAGAAGCTGGAGTCACTTCTGAGGAGAAGGCAGTAGAACATGCTCAGTTTATGGATGGGATAGAAGCCACCTGTAAGGTGCTGAGGTATTAAATTGGAGGCAAAATTAGCTTCTCCTTCCCAAGTGAAATAATGATCTATTAAAATAAGAATTTTTGTTTTAGCATAAAGTCTTTTAATATATTTTCATAGAACTTGAGAAGGAGTGGTGGTAATTCAATCCAACTCCACCAAACAGATTTGTGTGTTCTTTCAAACCAATCAAAACAGGAGATCTACATTTGATAGTTATGTCTATGCTAATATTCAAAAATTTGATTTAATTCTTTATTTCCTTTGATCTAAATGACTGAATCCTATAAGACAGCGAACAGGGTGGCATTAGTATCTCCCCATACCCTCTCTCACACTCTCTTTCTTGATTTTTCCAGACAGAGTTGCTGGAGGCCTGGCTGTTCTGGACCTTGCTCTGTAGATTAGGCTGGTCTCAGAGATCAAACTGCTTCTGCCTCCTGAGTGCTGCGATTAAAATGTGTATCACCACTGCCTAGCTCAATAGATTTCTGAGCATTTGAGCAGAGCTGAAATACAAACACTAGACAGTTTAGGCAGAAAGGTCCACTAAGGTTTGGAAAACAACAATAAAACTATCGATTGAACCAAATCTCCAAAATTTTAGTTCCAAAATTTGAAAACCTTTATATGATCAAAAAGAATATCAAAAGCCCAACATTTGGCACCATTGTGTCAGATGAATTGTGATTTGGTGTGAGTCCTGTCACCAGTGACTTTTAAACTGTAATTAGTGCAGATTTGTAGTGTTGTTTACACTACAAGTGTTGTTAATGAGGAGGGGGTTTTGATGGGAGGATTCTTGGATGCTTAAGGTTCTTATGTCACCTTATCTGGTCAATCAAATGTCCTTTTTATAAAACCAGGTTCCACTGTTCTGTCGAAGTCATTTCTTGGTCATTTGACTGGAAGCAGGGACCAGCGCTGGTCCAATCCTAATGGTCTCTCCCTTTTTCGTTTTGTCACCTAGATTTCATGCTACACACTTTAAGAGTTTGGACATAGTGTGTCCATTCCCACTTCCTCACTCAGGATTTTGCTTCTGAAACTACAGGGATGGACAGACGTGTCTGCATTGGTACTGACCCTTCAGTCAGTGCCACAAAGGTCTCTGTTTCCCTCAGCAGGAGCTTTCAGGAGTATTCTGTATTCCAGCTAACAGTCATCACTGGAGGGAAGTAACAGAATCAGCCTTCTTTTTATCTTGAAGCTGCTAGGAGTTCTGTTTAGTGATAAACCAAAGTTCACAGGACCACTCTCTGGCTCTGGGATTAGAACCAGATCTAAGGAGATTGAGGTGGAGGCTTGCTTGTCTTTGAAATAGAGTCCTCAGCTGTGCTCTAGTAGATATATCTCCTCCTGGCCTGTCCTCCTCTCTAATTCCACTGATGTTGTTCTAAGGATCAGCATGGGCCAGTGACTTTCTGGAGATGAAAATGGGGGCCCACTACCGCTTGGATTGCATCAAGGTCAACCTTAAGACTGAATTAATAGTCAGGATGGGGGTGGTGGTGAGAACTATGTGCTTCTGCTTGAGTTCTTTATAGAATACTTTGAAATATACCTACAGCATTATGTGAAGAGAAGGAGATGAGAAGAAAAAAAATCACACATAAAATAAAGCAAAAAGTGGGATGGAGGAGGCTGTGGGAGAGGTGATGAATAGAATCAGCCTTTAAAGAATAAAGGAATTTTTGTCACTTTCAAAGATTACAATTTTAAGTCTATGGCAGTTTTAAGTCTAGTTGTCAAGTAGCAAAATTACTCTAAAGAACACAGAAGAAAACATTGCAAAACCTGCTAATGTTGGGGAAGAGGTTTTGATTAAAAAAAAAAAAACGTTAGGGATGTCTTGAAAACTTTATTTCCTTGAGACTTCTACTGTTGCTATCCAAAACTAATTATGCAACATTTGTAGACAAAAAAAAAAAGCATTTAGGGTGTGTGGGGGTGGATCGGGTAGAGGTTCTTATCTTACTTTATATTCATAAGCATCTGTCATCTCCCCCTTCCCCCTCCCCACCTTGAATGTTAAAAATGGCCCGTTTCCCCTCAGTACTGAGAACTGTATGCCTCTGTTTGGGCAGCTGCAGAGTGACTCTGGAGAGAACCTGGCATGTTTACCAGTGTTGTGGAGGTAGAAATCAAAGTGGTGGCTATACATGTCAAGGAGCTATAGTGGGGATTTGAAGGTAAGACACGTCCCTTAAAGAAAGTTGATAGGGTCTCTATCGTTCCTAAGGCAAGTCCCAAGCTACTGGCATGATTTGCTCTGCATATTTAAATTCGGTTCTGGATCTGAAGCTAATCCTCTCAGCACCCTGGAGAGCCTGGTAATTGTTCATTTCAGTTTATACCCAAGAGTGTCTTTTCTGTATAGCTGCGAGTGTCAGCCTTTTCGTAAAAGGGGCAGCACACATTTAAGTAAAAAGAAAAATTAAGCCTCAATGATTTACAGTCTTTAGGTAGCAAAGAATTTACCCCTTAGCTCCTGATATATATATGTCCTATGAAACAAAACTCATCATAGACACGTCTGGATTTCTGGAAGATAAAATTTCACCTTCCCACCCCAACATACACAGCACAGCAAGAAGGAACCATGGGGCAATCTCGTAAAGCGTCTCCATACAACGGAAGCTAAAGGTTGTGAATGGAATCATTTCTTCATTTTTCTGGTTTTGCTAGCACATGCACAGATTTTGTACCGCCATGTTTCATAACCTATAATGATTTCAAACAGGGGTCGACAGTTTGGAAAACAGTATGGGCTCATATGCAAATATGTAGGTTGTGCCAAGCATTAAGGCATATTTAGAGACACCATTTTCGACTGGGCTCTTTAAGGTCCTTCATTTTGCCTTTTCCCATTTCCATCTTTACCCATTATCTTTCAATAATGTTACAGTATTCCTCTGACTTAGAAAAAAGGAGGCAACGCTCTTTTAATTGTTCAGATTATTTTGCAAAAGGCAAAATAGCAATAGCCCATGAACATTTAATGGACATCTGCACTATAATGTGAGTCAATTTTTTCCAAGGGTGTTAGCAGGAGTCTCAGAATATCACTGACTATACCAGTTAATTCCCAGCTACAATATCTCAGCACCTGGCAGGATTTATAGGATTCATTAGAACCAATTCTGGGCCTTATGAGTAGTTATGGAATTGGCATTTCAGAGAATCCAGTGTAGTGGTAAATAGTAGTGTCTATAGAAAGAACAGAAGTGTAGAGTCTGGGGTAGGCATCAAGGAAAGTCATGAAGAGCTGCTGAGAGCTCTGATCAACTTAGCTGGCCGTTTAACAAGATTGTGTATATGTTACGAAGCTGCCCACTCATTCAGGCAAGAGATCTACCTGCTGTCTGCCACTAATATTTTCCTATGTTTCTGTGGCAAGGTGAAGGGGATGAGTGTGGGTGTCTCAATTCAGTTTGCACTGTAGGAAAAGAGGGGAGTGCTGAGAAAAAGAAATGATTCAATAGAAGCAGGAAGAATAGGCCTTATATACAAGAGTGGACCCAGTATAGTTCTTGGCACATGGTAGGGGTCCCTCAACGGATGCCTGCTGAATGAAAAGAAGGAATGGAGGGCATGTAAACCCTGCTGTGGGAACTAAGGAAAATGGATGGGTCATAGGGATGGAAGCTGGGTTTGGATTATCAACTCCAGCTTCTTGGAGAATTATGGTCTGTGGTGGCTTAGATGGTTCTGATGGTGATCTGGTGATAAAAAGTCCAGATCTCATAGTAACAGTCATTTTTTCCTGACTTTGCTGTTAGGAGCCTCTTCTCTAGCCCACATCCTGATAGGAGCCAGCATGCAGAGAGATACCCTATGTGTACCACATTTAGCTCTTCCCACTTCTTGAGACTACAAGTGGAGACGGACAATGAATGTTTGGAGATAACAAGACATGTCTTGGCTGCTTATGGGAGAGATCCAGGTTGTTACATGTATTTTAAAGATTAGTCTCGGATTCCTGTTGGTCTGGGGTTAGGCGAAGGAGTGCTCATAACATACTTTGCTGAGATTTTGATTCAGTCAAGTTTCTATTTCCAGGGCAAAATGTTAATGTAACACAGGGGGGAAAGCCATAGACATGAACACTTCCCTAGTGTTTAGGTAAGCCATCACTGAACGGACAGGTTTCCCAGGTCTGTGCTTTGTTCTTAGAATTAAAAAGGAATAAGTCATACATACATTCCAGGAGGTATTAAAAGGAAGAATAATTTCCATGCTGAGGAAGAAACCTTGTGTGGGCTGAAAGTGTTACTTCTCTTGGCACACAGTGGAGGTCATTCTCTCCAGAACTGTGACTTAAACTCGACCTTGGGAAGATTTCCTAAGTGTGGAAGTGGAACCACTAAGGGAGCTTGCACTCTGCTGCCCTTGGCAGCAATCCACAATGGTCTTTGATGGAAAGAAGGCCATCCTCTCTTTTGTTTGGAAGATCTCCTCTACGGGACAAGGGTATGCATCCATCAGCCAAAGAGAAGCATCCTGTACAGAGTGTCCATATGTCATGTGTTAAGTTGTGCCTGCGTACAAAGAACCAAGACTTCAAATATTCCAGTCACCAGGCTTGGGTCTACTTCCCTTTGTGCTCTAAGTAATCCAGGTATCCAGTTAAGTGTCAACAGGTGAAGTCTAACAGTATTGTGGCCATATTTACACTGAGCTACCACAAACAACTGTGAGGATATTAGGAGCAGAGTTGGTCTTGGACAGTCTGAGCCAGAAATAAGACAAGATTTATAAAGAAAAGAGAAAACACTTGTTTTCCTACATGTATCAAATGTGCTATTTCATCTCAGTGTAGTGTTCTTATATAAAGTGCTGCAGCGTTGGAGAGAACACCTTTGGACATTATCACTAACATAGTCTAGACATGTTTACATTCCTACTAGGACACACTATTTTGGACCCTTCCACTGAGATTTCAGAACTCTTGTATTTTTTTCTAGAACATCATGCCATCTGCACACTTAATGAAATAATCCAGTGGTTGCCATGCTAAAACAGGACTTGTAGTGAAGGGCACAGATGGAGCCCAAGGGGAACTTGAGTTATGCACAGTGATGAAAACTGGAAGCCAATTTCCAGCTGATGGTCTGCCAATGACCACTTGGAACGAGTTGGCACTGTATGTTATGCACCTCATTTGAAAATCCAGAGCAAACTAAGACTTTTCCCACAATGTTCATAATCTTGACTGACTAGGCGTCTTCTCAGTTAATCCAGCTAATCGGTCAGTGCTCCAAGGATCTCTTCTGGCAGGGCCATGAGTCAGTCTTTCTCTGGGGAACAGGCCATGCTCATCCTGGCAGGACACCAGAGTGCAAGGCTCGCATGATTATGGAGAATACTCCGCCGAGGCTGCAAGAAGGAAGAAGGGAAAGAAAAGGAGGGGGCAGGGGAGACATGATTAGTTACTTCCTTGATAATCTGGCATACCAATGTGTAGCAATGACCTTAAGCAAATGGTAACATCCTTAGGACAAAGAGAAAGGGCTAGCCAAGATGAGGGTTACTCAACTCAGGATGGATTAGTGGTGGCTTGTACTCATGAAAGATCCTTGTACCAGCTGGCAGAACACAGAAGACATCCATTTCAAGAACCAGACAATGTTGCCTTAAATAGAAGGCAAAGCTGGCTCTCTGGATTCAGTTCCATGACACGGGAGAAAATGGAGACTCTTATCTATTTCATGTTCTACAGCTGCGTGCATATACTGACCTGGGGCATGATGAGGCTGGAAATAGTGCAAGACATCGTGTGTGTATGTCTGTGTGTATGTGTCTCTGTGTGTGTCTCTCTCTGTATGTATGTATGTGTCTCTCTCTGTGTGTGTTTGTGTGTGTGTATATGTGTCTGTGTGATTTCATTCCTTGGGAATCCTTGGATGAAACTAAAGGGGAAATATGAGAAGCCGATGATTAAGAACTCCAGAGTTTGCATATTGAAAACTGAGTGAGGTTTGGGGCTAGAAAGAAAAAGTCATTCAAATATGACTAAAGATTGAACTATTTGCATGTTAGTACTGCTTTGGACATTTAGAATTCTGGACTAGATATATTATCCTCATTTCAGCTTTCTAATTTTCCCATTATTTTATCTGGCTACTGCCTACAGTTCTTCACATACAGGTCCTCAATAAGTCATTATTATGAGTATACATGAAGGCTTTTTCTAAATACATAAAATTATTGGGCAACAGCAGGAGTTATTGATAAAAAAAGCATTCCTAGGTTTTTGAGTCCAGGTGGTTTTACAAAATATGAGAAGATACACAATTTGTAAGCAAGTATTTGATTAAAACTTGTTATTTGTGAGAAAAATGCGAAACAAAAGGTCCTCTTGCAAGTGTATTAAATATCAAATAGTAATACAAACTTCTGCTAAGGTTGTAATGTAGTAGAATGTTAATATGTTGCTCATGGCATTGTAAGCTGGAAAAATAACATCCATTTATTTAAAAATCATTAAAAATTTATATCCCCGGATCTAGTGATCTCATTCCTAGCAGGGTACCCCAAGGTAAAATATAAAAGATACAAGAAGCTACAAGCAAAAACCTGTAACTTAGAGATTATTTATACTACAGAAAAAAATCAAAACATATCAATTGTTGAAACTTAAGCTAAGTAAATTATAGTACGTTAATAATGGATGATTACATGAGCATTAAAATAAGTCTAATTGATTAAATAGCAATAGGATAAAGTTATATTTGGTATAATACACAACATAATATACATGTGTATATAACAAATGTATATGAACAGTAAAGGAAAATGGGAAATGTGCTCCTAATGTTATTATTGCAATGTTTTGAAAACAGTAAGAAAAATTAAACGCACTATGGGTACACTCCTGAACAGTGATTCCCTAATGTACCCTGGGAGTTGTCATTCACCAGTATTATCTAGAAAAATAATACTTTATACTTTCACACAGTTTTATGAACTTTTCCCACTTTCTAGATACAGTCAAGAACTCTATCCTATGTGATAGTATGGCTTCTTAAACTTCTATCATCAAATCCCCAATAAACTCTTTATTTAATATAATTATCACCTCCCACATTTAAACTTTGAGAATTGTATAAGCCTAGTGTTTCAGCAATTGACTCCATTGCCAGAGAGAGAGAGAGAAAGAGAGAGAGAGAGAGAGAGAGAGGCTAACATGGGGAAAAGTATACCAGTCTATCTATAAGGAAGCACAGCATCGATTTCAAGCAAACTGACACAGCAGAGCACAGTATTCTTGAGGCTGTTGTTACAATCAGATCTGGGAGATGTATGTCCTTGGAAAAAGACCAACAAAATAAAATTTGAGCAGGAATAATGGACAGTTAAAAATTAAGCTCTGAGTTGTTTTTTGTTCTGTTGTATTTTGCGTGTTTTCAAAGACAAGGTTTCTCCGTGTAATAGCCCCTGTGTCCTAGTATAAGCTGAGTTATAATACTTATACCTTTGTAGGGAAACTACAATTAGGTATATCATCCAAATAGCTGTTTTCTACATGGATGTCCAAGAGTTCATAGAGAGCAGATGTGTCTATTTTGTATTCCTGGATTTAATCTCAGCCTATTATACTTTAATGCTTTTTTCAACATCAGTGTCCAATACTGTTCTTAGAGAAAGAAGAAACCTGCCCACTTCACCAATGAGGAAATCAAGGCCCTTAGTGTTACTGGCCTAAGGTTATACAGATCACAAGGGTCCAAGTTCTATTCAGAGATATGTGTGTTCTACTCTAGTGACATAAAAGCATAATGGGTTGAAAACAGCTGTTTTCCCATTTGGAGTTTGAAGCAGGTTGAGAGCCTTTGGAACTGTGTGCAGCCTGATGTCATGGATGCTGTGCACTGTGGCCATCCACCACCTCCTCCCCAGGGATTTTTTTTTTTTTTTTTTTTAGATATGGGTACAGGATTAGCTGGCTGTGTCCATCATTAAGTCAGTGAAATTTCTGTTTTCTGTTCTCTGAGAAGATAAGTTTGTATGTTCTGAGAATACATACATATATATATATATGTATATGTATATATATTTATTTATATGTATATAAAGAAGATACAACTGCCCAGAGCAGTGATTATCCCCCTTGCCCCCTCCCAGTGAAATTCTATATTCACCCACAAGTGTATTCAGTATAATGAAAGATGATGATAAGTGGGCTTAGAAATTTGAGTAGAAATTAATTTGTACCAGCAAAAACTATGAGGTGTTCTTATAGAAGATAAACATACAAGGCAATAGAGGCCATAGAAATAGTAGGGTTTTCAGGATTGATAAGACATTCAGATTATGACCCTCACATGCCTGATTTGTGAGGGAAGAAAAGGGCAAAGAAAGAAGTACATTGTGGCATCATGTCGACTTTTACATCTTTCTACTACATTACGTTAGCCTTTCATTGTTCGTCGATGCTTCTTGCAGTCAGCATTTGGTGTTTCTTAATGGAGTCCCCATGTTGCACTAGGTTCAGGGGACACAAGAAGTCAATATATCAAGTTGGATATAGAATGTACTCAGTTATATTAAAATCTGAACCTGTGCCAGGTGTGTGGTACACACCTTTAATCCCAGTACTGCAGAGGCAGTCTGGTCTACAGAGCTAATACTATGACACTAGGGCAGTTACACAGATAAACCTTTCTTTGAAAACAATGTAAAACACAACAGAACAATAAAAACCAACCAAAAAAACAAAATAACTTGCAAGGAGCTGGGGCCGTGGCTCAGTGGATAAAGTACTTGCCACTGAAGCATGAGGACCTGTATTCAGAACCCCAACTTCTACATAGCTGTCCCGAGCCCCCCGGGGTACCCTGACCTGCAGGGATAAGAAGCACGAGACATCCACCCCTTCCTAAATGATTTTGAATCAGGCCTTTGTTTATTTACTTTGAAGGAAAGTTACATTGGGTAGGGATAAACAAACAAAACGTTACAAGAGATTAAAAGGGAGGAGGAACAACCTTTATGCTGAGTGAATGTTAATTGCTACTAAGTTCTGAGCCTATAGATAAACCCATGCCAATATTACAGAGAAAGTCTGAGACCCCTGGGGTAAAAACCCCAAAGTAAAAAATGTCTTTAAGCCAAAGCCTCCAAGGCAGAATTATAAAGCTGCCTTCCTAAGCCAGTGGGAGAATAAGGCAGGACTGCCTCGAATCTCCTCTGGGTCAGCTGCTTATATAGAGCTGGGTGATGTAGTCAACTGCCAGTCAGCTAAATTGTTTCTGATTGGCTAAGCCATGTGCTGTGGGTCAGCCTGTCAGTTTGGAAGTTCAGTTGGGGCTTTCTGAAGCTGCCAACTGCCGTTTGGCTTTTGTCTTAAAGAGACAAGCTCCCTACACATAGCCGAGTTTGTTTTTAGACATAGTAGTGCATGTCTGTAATCCCAACACTCAGAAAGTACAGACATATGAGTCTCTATGAGTTTGAGCCCAGTCTGCTCTATAAAGCAAATTCCAGGCCAGCCAGTGCTACATGGTGAGACCTTTTTTCAAAAACGAAAACAAATGACTAACAGCTAGGTATATGATGTATGTCTATCATCTCAGTGCTGGGAGCTCAGAGGCAGGAGAGTCCCTGGAGCCCACTGGCCAACCAGTTTAACTAATTTATGAGATCTAGGTTCAGTGAGACCTTGTCTCACACATATGATGAAAAAAAAACAGTAGAAGACATGCAACTCCAACCTCTGGCCTTCACATGTGTGTGTGTGTGCATGCACAAACATGAGGTACAGACTCCCGTGTGGCCTCAGCGTGAATGGGGCTTAGGATTTTAGCTCAGTTACAGTAGCTTGCCTAGTATTAATGAAGCCCTGGGTTCAATCCCCAGCACTGCATAAACCCAGGGTGGTAGTTTGCATCTACAATCCCATGGAGAGGAGCGACGGGTATATCAGACGTTCAAGGTCATTCTTGATTATATAGTAAATTTGAGGGCTGGACCAGGATGCATGAGACCTCGTCTCAAAAACAAAAATAAAACGAAATTAAAATAAAACTGAAAAAACATGCTCCATTTAGTCAAAGCAAAAGGGTACTTTGTGTTTGGCACCTTTGGCTCTGTTCAGTGGGAAGCAGGCCATCTTTCATATGGTACATGCTTTGGGCTCCAGCCCCTGGGCTCCAGCTA
>JADRCC010564827.1:0-11228 GCA_019843855.1 Hylomyscus alleni
CACACACACACACACACACACACACACACACACACGGACGTGTGCACATGTGTACTCACTCACACACACACAGAATATAAAACACCCTGTCTCAACCACGGCTGTGATGCCCTTAGCTCCCTATAATTAACTATAATATCATTGGGATCGTCACTATGGCTTTACTATGGCTCAGGGTCAACAAGGAAAGGCCTTGGTTCTTAACTACGTTTTTCAATGTTGTCTCTATTATTATTATGACATTTATTTTTCAAACATACATTTTAGATTTTTCACTCAACTTCTCAAAAATATGATTTTGTTGAGATTAAAACACTCATAAAACATGGCTTCCCTTATTGAAAGAATGCCCTCTGTTTTACTCGAGTTCACAATTTTCTCCATGCAAGCCTTGAGTACTTCTACTTGGTATTCTTTATACTTATTACTATTGACATTTCAGTTTTCATTAAATTTTCTGGCTGTGGATTACTTTTCCAAAATCTACTATTACTTTTGTTTGGCCATTTCAGCAATTTCATTGAACTATTTTTTTAATTTCGTCTTTTCTTTCCTATCAATATTCATATCTATATTTCCTGTTCCTTACCTCACATTGGCCAGGAGATCCAGTATGACCTGTGACAGTAGTGATGAGATCTGACAGCAGGGCTGGAGAGATGGCTCAGCCGTTAAAAGGCTAGGCTCACAACCAAAAATATAAGAGATCTGACAGCAGATCCTCTTAGTCCTATGGGAATCTTTGTTCATAGGAAACAATGCAAGCCACTTTGAAACCTCACAATGTGCAACACTGGGAAAGGTGACCAAACCTCCACTGTTTACCTTTGAAGGCCTTGTTGAATCCTTATCCATGCATCGTTCTCAGGCCACATGCTACTTAATTCACATCAATAATTATCTATTGATTACCTAATGAAAAAATAAATATTATGCTAAACTATGTGTGACTTCTTTCTGAAATTTGTGTTGTGATCTTGTGGGAACACACTCATAACAACAAAAACAAAGTGACAAAAGACGGCTTTATGAAACTCTTAAAAAAAAAAAAAAAACAAGGAAATGATGATGAGAATGTTCTAAGCCACGAGACTTCTCAAACGGATTCGTTGTCCAGATGTTGGTATAAGAACACTGCCCCTTTTCAAAGTATTAAATTACTCAAGTAAAAGCATAGCACTGCTTTTATTGCAAGGCCTTTCCCTTCGCTGGCATAGCAAGGCTTTAAAAGCTCAAAGTTTGTCATTTCAAGTTTGTCCTTCCTTCTGAGTGGTGTTTGATTATTCATAATGAGGAAGCTGTGCTTTTGAAAGTAGACCATAATAGGGAAGAGATCTCTTTAAATTTTTCCCTGGTGACTGAACAAATGAAGTACCTCATTAATCAAAATGATTCCGCTGAAAAGCTAAGTTTAGGTGCACATCAGCATGCGCTTGTCATTTCCAACTTGCTCCAAACCATTTTATTTCCACATGTTTGAAAAAACAACTTCTCTCCTTTGGAATCCAATCAGAACTTTAATCACATTGGTATAGAGTATTCCAAAGTACTGTAAAAGAAAGATGCATTCAATAAACCTGTACCAAGTACCAACAAAGTCCTGTGGTGTTTGGGTCATGTTGTGGAAGGCTCTCAGGATATAAAGAGAAATCTCATCATCACTGCCTGTCTTCAGAGCCAAAGGAGAGACACAAAGCAAACAGGAACATCAATATTGTAGGCTAGGCCCATGGCGGGGGTGGGGGGGTGTTAAAGTACAGCCATATAATCTACTAGGCATCTATCATTGCATAATAGTATTGAAAAACTTGAACAGCTTTAAAAACAGAACAATACATACTTGCTACCTTCTAGCTCCTGCAGATCAAATTTTAGGCAATTTTGGATAGATCCTCTCCTGGAGTCTTAGAAGACCATGGGAGTGGCTGGGTTATATATCTGGGACTTGACTAGAGAGGGGTCCTCCTCCAAGCGCACATGGATGTTGGCTGCATGCAGTTCTTTATATTTAGCTTCAGTGATGCCCTCAGCCTCTTACTAGATGACAAGAAGATATTCCCTTTTGGAGCTCTCTGCATCATTATAGCTTGCTTTTAATAAAGAGAGAGCAGCTACAGAAAAGTGGACAATTACAACCTTGTATAACATAATCAGGTTGACATATTCATAACATAATCAATAGCTACATACATACATACATATTCTGTATGTCTGAAAGCAAACTACAACATCTGTGCCTACACTAGAGAAAGGGCCATTCAGGACAGAAATGGGGACAGCTTTTAGACTGTCCGACATCCACTCTGGCCCAAAGGGTGATATCTAAAACTTGATTTGCTTTCCACACAGAGTTCATAACTCAGAGTGAAGGAGAAAATAGTCCTGAGAGGACTTTAAATACTCATTAAAACCGTCACAGGGAGAAGAGGAAGTAAAGGTGGGCTGGAGAGAGTTGATAATTGTAGTGACCAGTTTCCCAGAATTCTTTTGACTGTTCAGTGGAAGACGCTTCAGGAGCTCAGGAAGTTTCATAGTGTCATAGGATTACTTTTTATTATAACCCAACCTGCAGATAAAGAGGTAGAATGAGTTTAGGAAATGTTTTCCAAGAGACATAAACAGAAACACCTCAGAAGGACCATTGCATCCCTTGTCAAATTTTGATTGAAACCTGAAAAGAGGATATTTAAACTGAGGATGCACGTGAGGAATTATATTTATTGGAAATAAAGGCAGTGTGCATGTGTTGCTGGGGCATAGTCGGGGATTATAACCAGAGAACTCAGTTTCATTTTGATGCTATTACATCAAGATGAGAATGAATGAAGGAATGGTCATGGACAGAAGCAATGTGGTTCGATAAGTGGGAATAATTGAGAAATTTTGTGTGCATTGGCTTAGTACATATATGAATTTAAAAATATGTGATATATAACTGCAATGTAATTTTGTTTAGTTGTGAATAAAGAAGTTGTAATATTTTCAGGAAAGTAAAACTCGGTTGAAAATTATTATGTTAAGTAAAATAAGCCATATCAACATAGACTACATGTTTTTTCTTGTCAGAAAAATATAGGATAAATTTTTGTGTATGTGTGGAGAGTGCAGGAGGGATGGTGCATATGTGTATGTGTGTGAGGTATATGTGTGGGGTGTGGTGTATATGTGTGTACATGCATGAGGAATGGTGTGTGTGTGTGTGTGTGTGTGTGTGTGTGTGTGTGTGTATGGTTTGATTTAGAATGGCACACATAGACTCTTGTATTTGAATGCTCAGTCATTAGAGAGAAGCACTATTTCAAAGTATTAGAATGATTAGGAGGTATGGCCTTATTATAAACTTAGAGGTTTTAAAAGCCCATGCCAAGCCAAGAGTATTTCTCTGTCTTTCTGTCTGTCTGCCTGCCTGCCTGCCTGTCTTTCTATGAGTCTCTGTGTCTGTCAGTCTCTCTGTGTGTCTATCTCTGTCTGTCTGTCTGTCTGTGTGCCTGTCTCTCTCTGTCCCAGCATCTGACAGATGAACAAGGACTAAGAGTAGAGGCAGCATGGAGGGAGTCGGACAAATAAAAACAAAAGATGATTTTATATATATACACACACACATCACACACACACACACACTCACATATATATCACAAACACAAGCACAACCCACGTACATACACACATATTTTAGATATGTATAAAAATGTATATTTTAGATATGTATGCATAGTGAACCATGTTGCTTTGAATGCTGAGTTAAAATTTAGCTTAGAATATTTTTAAAGACAGCACTCAAGCACTAAGGCACCAGATGGGTGTGGGATTTTCAGAGACCAGGGTTAATTCCTGAGATTGCAGTGGATCGAATGAGAGAATGGCATCAGTGGTAAATCAAGTTCAACAGGTGGAGACATGAGTTTGAAGAAACAGGAGATGTGACTCTGTCGAGACCATTTCAGAGACTGTAGTTATTGTCGAAGCAGGAGCTGAGGTAGTTTTTAATACAGGGTAAGAATGGAGAGGTGGCTGAGAGTGGGGGGTCTAGATTTGTCCCTGTTATCCAGCAGGGAATTAATTAAAAAATATACACATTCATGACAGTCTAGGGATGCTGGAGGAGAGCTGAGGACTGAATTTGTGGCAGGATCCAACATTAGGCGCACAACAGTCAAAGAGAAAACAAATGAGTGGTGATATTTGGTCAAGAATGAATATAATGTGGAAAGGAATGTGAGAATGATAAAGTGTTTTTACTGTTGGTCATGGT
This sequence comes from Hylomyscus alleni, assembly GCA_019843855.1. Lineage (NCBI taxonomy): Eukaryota > Metazoa > Chordata > Mammalia > Rodentia > Muridae > Hylomyscus > Hylomyscus alleni. The sequence continues at coordinate 4,253 of JADRCC010564827.1, forward strand.
TGATGGGGTGGAAGACAAGAAAACCTAGAAAAGAAGGGACCAAAATTACTCAAGCATGAGTTTCTAACTCTCTTCTAGTTCAGTGAACCATAAAAGATAAATAAAAACAAAAGCCTTCATCAAAGGCAGAGGGTCAAAGGGACTTGCCCTTGGCCACCTCAGTTAAAGTCCCAAGTTATTCATATATTAGTGAAATAAGTATTCTCCTGACACCTGGTGCTTGCCACTGCAAGCCATTTTCATTCTGTCCTGGTTTGGCTACCTTAGTCAATTAACTCTTTTTTTTTTTTTTCTTGAATCCATTCTTTCTGGAGTTTCCTGTCCAGCTTAATGTTAAAGTCCAATCTCTTTCAATATGTCTATTATGATCAATACTTTCTCTGCCCATGGAACCCCTTTCCCAATGCTGTCCTCATGGCTATGATACATTTTTCCTTCCTTCCTTCCTGCCTGCCTGCCTTCCTCCCTCCCTCCCTTCCTTTCTCTCTTTCCCTTTCTCTTTTGCTTTCTCTTTCTCTTTCTTTCTCTATCTTTCTTTCTTTCTTTCTTTCTTTCTTTCTTTCTTTCTCTTACTTTTCAGCTGCAAATGGCATCACAGCTTTCTCACTGAGAACAGGACAGCTCTCACAGAAAATGACTTCCTCAACAAAAATGACTGTTTAAGAACTTTGGGAATGACAGCCACTAAAATGAAAGTACATGCTGCAAGTCTTTGTGGAAAGACTTATCTTTGTTATTTATTTATTTTTTTATCTTTCTTAATGATGTCACTGGGTTGTTTAGTGGGCATTGCTTTGGCTCACTCTTCAGATTATGAAAAACAATCCTATTACTGCAAATTCAATTGAATTTAGCGAGAATTTATTGAGCACCTAGTAGAGCTTCCAGCATTTTGCTAGGCTTGTGAAGAAAACAAATGACGTATATGATGCTCCTTTGCCCTCAAGGAGTGTAGAATTTTTGCAAGAAACAATATGTATGCAAATAATCCAATTAGCCGGGGAACCCCAGAGTGCAAATATGGAAAAGTAGATAATAAAATAAGTCAAAGGGCTATAAAGCAGCCTGCAGACACACTTGGCCCATTTATCTGCACTGGAAAGCCCAAGACTGAACTTTCTTAGGACATATGTCCAGAAAGTGCTACCCCAAGCCCACTGTTTGCCTGGTTTCCTTTCTTCTCACTCCTTCCATATTGGCCAATAGCAATCTTTTCACCCTTTCCTCTCTAATTACACGGCAGCATTTCTATCTCTATCTCTAAAGTTATCTGGATTATTGATTTGTTCGGGTACTCATTTCTGTTTCCTCTCACCACAGGTAGGAGCCTGTGTTTCTCTACTTTGTTCTAATCCCTGCATAGGCTCAGATGCTAGACCAGTGTCAGCACTTGGCTGGGACTCAATAAATCCTTGAGTTAATAGACAGTGAGCAAAATGAGCAAATGGTTAGGATTGACGCTGATTGGAAAAAAGAGAGAGAGTAGAGGCTCCTGGGAATGGTGGCCATGGCTTCAGAGATGTCATCCAAAGCTTAGGTAAAATTTCAAATGAAGGGAAAAATTGATACTGGCCAATTATCCAGTTAATTGGTGGATGTGTTACCAGGGAGTAGATTTACCACCTTTTAGAACCATTTCCTCTCACTACAAAGAAGAAGCAAGCATGATATATTCTAAGGGTAACAGATAAGCACTTTAAAGACTTTACATTGAAGGTAGTCCTGAGTGTGGTGACAAACAGAAAGGTTCTATGTCCAGTAGTCATAGATCCTTCATAGCCATCAAGATGTTTGGTTTTTACCAATGACAGACCCCTCAGGGATTAAAGATTTACTTAATATTGTTAGAAAACATTAGGCAAAAGAAACCTCAAGACAAATTTGAGGGAAATTGATTGTGGTATCTTGGGAGCTGTGATGGTTTGTATATGTTCAGCCCAGGGAGTGGCACTATTAGAAGGTGTCCCTGATGGAGTAGATGTGTCACTCTGGGAGTGGGCTTTAAGACCCTCAACCTAGCTGTCTGGAAGCCAGTATTCTGCTAGCAGCCTTCAGCTCCCCCTGCACCATGCCTGCCTTGATGCCACCATGTTTAGTTTTGTTTTTATTTATTTTATTTTATTTCTTTTTTTTTGGAGGGGAACCTGGGAAAGGAGATATTGTAAATAAAGAAAACATATAATAATAATAATAATAATAATAATAATAATAATAATAATAATAATAATAATAAAGAGTTGCCTTGGCCATGATGCCTCCTCACAGCAGGAAAACACTGACTAAGACAGAAGCTAATGCGAAAGTGTGATGGAGTATATTCTGGAAAATTTATTTTCAGAGTGGTCAAGTTCTGGGCCTAGGAAATCCTTGTCATCTTTTCTTTTCTTTCAATTCAGTCATCAAATCTCATCAAATTGATCTTTTTATAAACCCCATGAATTAATTTCCTCTTGACTCTCACAGTGTGTTTTATGCATTCTCCATGTATTTTGCCTGCCTGCCTGGCTACAGAGCTCCCTCATCCCTCTCTTGCTTTTCGCATCTAATCTTCCCACTGCTGCAGCATAACGTCTAAGGAGCCAATATAACACACGCCACCCCATTTAAAGCTGCGAAAGTCTTTCTGCCATCTTGGGATCAGTTCCAAGCTCTAGAATTATGATATCGAAGGTTTTGATCATTTACACCTTAGCTTCTTGAGCTGCTTTTGTTTTGGGTTTTTTTTTTTGTTTTGTTTTTTGTTTTTTGTCAACTTGACATAAGCTCGAGTCACCTGGGAAGAGAGACCCTCAATTGAGAAACTGCCTCCATCAGACCAGCCTAGAGGCAAGTCTGTGAGAAATTTTTCTGATTAATAATTGATAAGGGAAGCTTAAGTCACCATAGGTGGTGCCACCCCTAGTTAAGTAGTCCTGCAGTGTATAAGAAAGCGAGTTAAGCAAGCCGTGGAGAGTGAAGCAGCAACAGCCCTCCATGCTTGTTGCTTCAGTTGTTGCCTTGAGTTCCAGCTCTGATTCCCTCAGTGATGGGGTGTGACGTGGAAGTGTACGATGCTCCAAACTCCTTCCAAAGTTGCATCTGGTTATGTTTATCAATGCATTAACGTTCACTCTTTAGCATTCTCCCTCAACATTCTCCCAAACCTTTCCCTATCCCTAACATCTTTAGGGATGTGTTTGTAGACACATGGAACTATTTGCTGCCATCCAAACTCAAAACACTGTCTACTGATTCCCCAAATAAGCCCTCTACTCCTACTTGCTGTGTCCCTCAAAGTAGCCATGATAGTATGTAAACAATGTCTCCTTACCATGGAAGACCCCTCTTTAATGCCTCAGCGCAGTCTCTATGTTGGTCAATCATTATTTGCCATCCATGGTGCCTCCTCACCCTCCGCTCCCATCATACCTTATGCATCTCACTGTTAAGTACGCCATTCCTTACCTTATACATCAAGTCCTTCCTCTATTCCTCAAATAGCCTAAGAGTTCCTTAACATCAAAAGAGATTTCATTCAGCATTATGTCTGCAGCATCCCACATAATTCTGGAATAATTATAATGGGCACAAAATACAAATTTGTTAACTGCCAAGTAAGAGAGGCCCATAAACAACAAGATGAAGAAATCCACCATAAAAAGCTACAATGACCAGAGCTAATACTAGCTGCAGCCTCTAAGTATCAGTCAAGGAAGTGCAGGTGACACAGACAGGGTGTGGTAAGTATCAAAATATCCATGAGTCCAGGACTGCCAAGTTGCTGAAAGACTCAGCCAAGAACAATTTTAAGTTCCTATTTTCCCAGCATGCAGCAGCTGGTGCCTGGCAGCAGGGGAAGGGTGTTGCCATGTCGCTGAATAGCAATCGTGGAGTGGCCACCGAGCCAGCAGCTGAAATATTCTTCCCTTGGCCAGATTGGGCTGCAGGCAAGAGGGGACAGCACAGCAAGCATCATCTGTGGAGGCCAGGGTAGCTCCTGGCAGGGTAACCGCTTACCCAGGAGAATGCTGTTAATTAAGACTCACAGGGCACAGAGCCAGAGTGAGAGGCTAAATACCCAAATTTCAAGATACAGCTAAACACACTGCTTATGGAGTCTCTCACACAAAGAACCTCCCAGACAGCCACACTTTGCTTCCCTCCACCTTCCGTGAACCACCCAGTGCTCAGTGAACATTTGGATAGTTAGACAATGCTTAGCTTGCATTAAGTCTACATATTATTTCTAACCCTCCCCTTAATTAGGGCTTTGGCCATTTTTTGAGTATATGCCATCCTTAACAGCCTAGTGATGTGTTTCTATGTACCATACAATCCCTCCCATCTATCCCCATACTTCTGGGGAAAAACACATATATATTATGGTATATGTGCTTGCTTGCCTGGCTGGCTACAGTAGCTTTCCAGTAGCACTCTCTCACCCATCTCTGGCTCTTCTCAGACAATCTACTGCAACAGTGTAATGACTAAGCAACCAATCTAACACCAACAGATTGGATTAGGGCTTTGGCAGTTTGAGTCTATACCATCCGTATAGTGGCAGGCTGGTGACTGTGTTGGTATGTACACATGAGTACATATGCCCAAGGGAGCTGCCTAGCATGGGTACTGAGCGCTAAACTGGGATTTCTGGAAGAGCAGCAAGCCGTCTTAACTGTTGAGCCATCTCTCTAGCTCTGGAATTTATATTTTTACTGTAGTTGAACGTTGTCACACTCCTCTCAACTCTCAAAAATAGTTTGGAATTTCATGTTACCTACAGAGAGATGCCAATTGCTTAACCTTCTTAACTGAACCTACCTCCTAGGAGCCTTAAAGAGTTTAATACATATGAAACTTAAGGGCTGTATCCGACTCACTGTAAATGCTATGTAAGGACAAGGGAGTTTCAGTTGTGTGGTCTTTATTTGAAAGGTCTCTGAGATTCTTTATGACCTGACTCAACTTCATTGGAGAAACAAAAGTATGTGTAGGAAAGCAGAAACAGAACTCCAATGAGTGAATGCTATTTTAAACATTGTGATACAAGTCTCAAGTGCTTTGTGTGTAAAGAGAGAATAATAGCAGTTTCTACCTCAAGGAATTAGTTTACTGAGTGCCATGCAGAGGGAAGGGTTGGCCCAGTTGATCAAGAAGGAGACACTGTAAAGTTAGAAGAACCACCAGAATGGAATATTCTTCCAACCAAAAAGGGGCAAAAAAAATATATATAGTGGGAAGTTTCCAGAAGAATCCAGTTGAAATTTAAGAAACACTGAACTTTGAAAATAATAGAAATGGATGGAGAGTAACCCGGACTCCCAGCATGTATCTGGCAGTGTGCTTTTAAAAGAATGTTATTGAGAAGTCAAGTTCCCCTCATGTTCTTCTGGAAAGGCTGGTGATAAGAAAAGTTGTCCCAGAACCACAGGGTCAAGATGTACCTCTGTTGAAACCTGTTAAATATCACTCAGGGCAGACACATGCCATGCACAGGGATGCCCTGTGCCAGTCTTCTGCATTGTCTGAGAGTTACAGAAGCATCAGAGCTCTCACATCCAAACTGAGTTTTGTTTATCCACATCGAGAAGTGTGCTCAAATCTCCTGACTGTCCACTGAATTCCGTTTAGCAAATATGTTTTTAAATATCTCTGTGGTGCTAGGTAATGCTAAGGAAATGAATCTGGAGTGGAATTTGGAAAAGAGTTCCAGAATTTATTTTTAAAGATAAAAACACAAACCTTGTAAATAATCAAAAATGCGGAATTGTACCTTGCCCGAAAACTCCAACCTACTCCTGCTGTACCATTACGTCAGGAACTTTCCACTGTGGATTAGGTGGCCCAGCTTCCTAAGGAAGGAACAGTTAGATTGCATTCACCTTTCAGAAGATTCTTGGAGTGGTATGTTCCTCTGAAGACATTGTGGAGAGGTGGTGAGTGATCCTAGAATAGAATGGTTACCAGATGCCAGACTGACTCTTAATTCTGTTTATCTGTTTTCTTGTCTTATTGCTGGTTCTTTACCATATGAAAGCAGTAACAGGCAGTGACTCTCCTCCCGGCAAAGTATAGTCACTTCTCAGAAAATGTGCATCCTTCATCAAACCTGAGGATCGATTGTGTCACTGCCATGCATGCATGGTGTTCTCTATTTCTTATTTCACTATACACGGACAAACAAACGACTTTAGCTCTCTAATGGACTTGTGGCTTTGCCCTCCATTCCTAATGTTAGAAGCCTTCTTTGTCATGGATTGCATTAGACCTCACGGCCTCTATATTTTGAGAGGAATCCTCCATAGGTGTCCTTCCCCACTTTGGGAAATCACTCGTCACCTTCACATTTAAACCTCCACTGTATTCTTTGCTACCTTCCCTCTGACCTTATATAGGGATGGTCCTTTGTGTCATGCTAAGAAGCTGAAGGAAGAGCTTCATTCACTATAGGCGACTGCTTTTTCGCTGAGCCGCACCCTCAAGCTCTAGGCTGGTCCTTGAATCTTTTCCATCTAGAGTGGGAATGGACACAAAATGGTTTCTCAACTCTTAACAAACTATAAAGGAATTGATACAGTTACCAGCAAATCATACTTTTCACTATATGGTTCTTTTAGGTGAATGAATGAATGAATGAATGAATGAATGAATGAATGAATGAATGAACAAAGATGCTTGATGTTTCCATCTGGGATTGAAACACAGACCTATGAGCCTTTTAAGGAAACTCTGGTGGGTGGTATGTCTTTATATATATATATATATATATATATATATATATATATATATATATATATAGTCCTTTTTGATGTTTAAAAGAAAAAAGAAAATTATCAGTAGACTTGAGAAGCATCTCCTCTGCATAATAATTTTATTAGCATTACAAGGGATGCAGAGCACATTTGTTAAAAAAAAAATGACAACCGTTTCATAGAAATTGCTTGGGGCTGGTTTGGGGATGGAACATGCTCCTTTCGAATGAATGCTTTCATGTGCC
>JADRCC010564830.1:5037-19722 GCA_019843855.1 Hylomyscus alleni
TATATATATATATATATATATATATATATGGGTTCTGACTTAGTGGCCACAGGTAAAGATGGGAAGTGAGCCCAATGGATTCTGGGAATATGTCAGCCATTGCTATAGCAACAGGTCTATGAGACCCACTCATGCAACCCTGCAGGCTTTGGAGGACCTGATACTAACAGATATATTAGCCATATTTAACACTAGTTCCTTAGTCTAAATGAGAAGTAATTATTCATTTTCACTCTGGAAATGTTTTGTTCCTTAATAAATATTAATGCTATAGCTTGTTATAACCTACTGTAAGGGATAACATGATTCCACATTTCATATATGCTTATATTATTTTTAAAATAATTGTAGTTATGACTTCATCATTTAAAAATTCCACAAAGGAATAGTGCCACAGTCTTACAAAATGAGCATTCGTATTTCTTTTCTTAAAAAGAACATTCCTTAAGATTTCTATTAGAAATGTTGTGTACATGAATCTACAAAATTAGAGTTGTAAATCGAGTTGATAATGGTCTTCTCTACAGGAACACTATAGATTACCAGAGCATGAGTCACATTTTAAACCTATCCCCCATTTTCTTCACTTACTATATACTGATCTTTTTTATAAAATATGCATAGTAGTATTTTATGCCTTAGACTTCAATGTGAAGGTTTTCAAAGTACACCTAACTGAGATTTTCTTATAGCTGCTTTCTGAGTTTACATTATAATGATATTACCACCACTCCTTTTTGGAGGAAGGTTACAAGCTCCAAATCTTTTGATATGGGCACATGATTTCACCTTAGAAACAGTGAGAATAACAACAGAAACGTAAGATCAAAAAGAGGTAAGATTGCAGATGGGAGAAGGGATAGGTAGTAGAATAGAAAGATTCAGCTGATCTGAAGGGGGATATTGGAAGAACAGGAAGGGACATAAATTCAAAGGGGAGAAGAAAGAAAAATAGAAAGGATATCAGAAAAGTTCATAAGCAATCTCACTACTCATTGTATAACAAAATATTTTATAGGGCATGCAAGTTAAGTCTATGAACATACATATATACATTTTTATTAGATACTTCCCTTATTTACATTCCTATGATATCTCCTTTCCCAGTTTCCCTTGTGCAAAAAAGAAAAAAAATAAAATAAGAATAAAAAATGAAAACAAAAGCAAAAGGAAACAAAACAAACAAACAAACAAACAAACAAACAAAAAACCCTGTTCCCTCCCACTGTTCACCTACCCACCCACTCCCACTTCCTGGCCCTGGCATTCCCCTACACTGGGGCATAGAACCTTCACAGGACTAAGGGCCTCTCCTCCCATTGATGACCAATTTGGTCATCAACTTCTACATATGCAGCTGAAGCCATTAGCCCCACCATGTGTGCTATCTGATTGCTCGTTTAGTTCCTGGGAACTCTAAGGGTCCTCATCAGTTTATATTGTTATTTGTCCAGAGGGGCTACAAACCCTTCAGCATCTTGGGTCCTTTCTCTAGCTCCTTCATTGGGGATCCTGTGCTCAGTCCAATGGATGGCTGTGAGCCTCTACTTCTGTATTAGTCAGTACTGCCAGAGTCTCTCAGGAGACAACTATATCAGGCTCCTGTCAGCCAGCACTTGCTGGCATCCACAATAGTGTCTGGATTTGATGATTGAATATGGGAAGGATTCCCAGGTGGAGTAGTCTCTGGATTGTCCTTCCTTCAGTCTCTGCTCCATAGTTTGTCTCTGTAACTTCTATGGGTATTTTGTTCCCCCTTTTAAGAATGAATGAAGTATCCACACTTTGGTCTTCTTGAGTTTCTTGGGGTTTGTGGATTGTACTTTTTGTATCCTGATCTTCTGAGCTAATAACCACTTATCAGAGAGTGCATACCATGTGTGTTCTTTTGTGATTGGGTTACCTCACTCAGGATGATATTCTCCAGATCCATCCATTTCCCTAAGAAATTCATAAATTCATTTTTTAATTGCTGAGTAGTACTCCATTATGTAGATGTACCACATTCTTGTATCTATTACTCTGTTGAGGGACATCTGGGTTGTTTCCAGTTTCTGGCTATTATAAATAAGGCAGCTATGAACATAGTAGAGCATGTGTCTGAATTCCATGTTAGAGCATCTTCTGGGTATATGTCCAGGAGTGGTATAGCTGAGTCCTCTGGTAGTACTATGTCAAATTTCTGGAGGAACCACCAAACTGATTTCCAGAGTGCTTGTACCAGCTTGCAATCCCACCAGCAATTAATGAGTGTTCCTCTCTCTCCACAACCTCTCCAGCATCTGCTGTCACCTGAGTTTTTTATCCTAACCATTCTGATTGGAGTGAGGTGGAATCACAGGTTGTTTTGATTTGTGTTTCCCTGATGACTAAGGATATTGAATATTTCTTTAGGTGCTTCTCAGCCACTTGGTATTCCTCAGTTGAGAATTCTTTGACTCTGTACACCATTTTTAATAGGGCTATTTCATTCTCTGGAATCTAACTTCTGAATTCTTTGTTTATATTTGATATTAGCCCTCTATCAGATCTAGGATTGGTAAAGATCTTTTCCCAATTTATTGGTTGCCATTTTGTCCTACTGACAGTTTCCTTTGCCTTACAGAAACTTTGTAATTTTCAGAGGTCCCATTTGTCAATTCTTTATCTTAGAGTATAAGCTATTGGTGTTCTGTTCATGAAAATTTCTCCTGTGCCCATGTGATCAAGCCTCTTCTCCACTTTCTTTTCTATTAATTTCAGTATATCTGGTTTTATGTGGCAGTCCTTGATTCACTTGGATTTGAGCTTTGTACAAGGAGATAGGAATGGATCGATTGCATTCTTCTACATGCTAACCACCAGGTGAGCCAGCACCATTTGCAAAAACTATTCTCAACAACAAAAGAACCTCTGGTGGTATCATTACCCTGGACCTTAAGCTGTACTACAGAGGAATTGTGATTAAAAACTACATGGTATTGGTACAGTGACAGGCAGGTAGATCAGTGGAATAAAATTGGAGACGCAGAATTGAACCCACATACCTATGGTCACTTGATCTTTGACAAAGGAGCTAAAACCATCCAGTGGGGAAAAAAAGACAGCATTTTCAAAATATATATTTTTTAATGCAAAAACAAAAACATTTTTTTTCTACAGAAGCAACCAACATGCATGGGTCAACCATCATTTGAAATGGCCTCCCCAGTCAAAGGCACACAGACCTTCTTATAGCAAGCCTGAGGAACTCTTTAGAAGGATTAGGTTTAAATAAGAGGTTTCGACCCCACCTCCCAGTCTTGGGCAACAATATGTTCTCCAAGTTCATTTGATCTAACAGTGCCGGGCAGTGGTGGCGCATGCCTTTAATCCCAGCACTTGGGAGGGAGAGGCAGGCAGATTTCTGAGTTAGAGGCCAGCCTGGTCTACATAGTGAGTTCCAGGATAGCCAAGGGCTACACAGAGAAACCCTGTCTCGAAAAAAAACCAAAAAAAAAAAAAAAACACAAAGAACTCATTTGATCTAACAAAACAGCACTAGCAGGAGTCCCTTTTTTGATTTTTTGGTCATGGTTATCCAAGTAAATCCCAAAACATTATAGCTATTGCTAATGTCCTCAGTTTTTACCCCAGATGTGAAAAATTAACACTATTACTGAAGGTACCAAGTAGTTATGGCACAGGACTCAAAGTCTTCCAAATGCATCTGTCCTAAAAAACCACTTCCCTGAAGACTAGCTTTCATATAGTAGGAGTCTTACAAGTTTCCAAAGGAGGAAAGTATACAACAGCACAACCTACCTATGATGTCTGTGAAGCACAGCAATGCCAAGCATGCTACTTTAAGCCTTGACTGTAGTACTGACATGCAAACTTTTTAGTAACCAATAGCTTTCTAATTAGATTTAAGGCCTCTTCAGCCAGAGGGCAGGAAAACATGTCTACATTTTGAAGAACTTCTTTCGCCTCTATAGCTCTTCACAGTTTTGCGCAATTAACTATAATTTTCTTAAGCCTTTTAACAATTTTTACAAAACGTTGTTCATTCTGAGAGTAAAAAAAAATAAAAAAAATGTTTAAAATATAAAATTTATTTGTGATTAATTTGGTAGAATAACATGGCAAAGATTATTGTTCTGTTAAAATGAGCCATTCAGATGGCTTTGCCAAAAATATTTACAAGGAACTGTTCAAATTCAAGTAAGGGTATTATACAATGAGATAATGGTAAAACTTGGGGATTTGTTCATTTTCAAATGATTCTATAAATTTTGTAAATCCATTTATGATTTTGAGAGACAATTAAACTTTCTGATGTCCTAGGTTTGTTGCTGAAATAGTTGAGTTTGAAGGACTTTTCTGTTTTAATATAGTTATAGTAAATGGACATATGTTTGTGACCATGTCATTGACTCTGTCTTAAGTGAATCATCTGGGTGTCACTTTTAAGTCACACTTTGTTGTTAAATTCATTTCAATGTAAAACATGTTAGAGTTTTCTAGTTAAGTGTCAATGTTTGATATAGTCACACATTAAAAAATTATTCCAATTTTACTTATTAACATTTGTATATTTTAAAGCCACCTGTTCAGAATATTATAGAGCATCTAGGTAAATTACACATAATGATGTACTATGTACTATTGAGTTACAAATATGAATTATGCAATAGATTTTGCTATCACTTGTGAATATGTAATAAAATGGAAGAGACTCTCCCTTCTGATATAACAGGAAGTTTTATGGATGCCATCTAGGCTGTATATTATGATGTGCTTGAAATTCACGAGCATGTAAATTGATATCACAAGGCTATAGCAACACAATGCCTGGGCCATAAAAGTCTCTATAAAACATTACAACACAGTGAAGAGGACTTTGGATTGTTTCTTGACTCTATTCAAAGAAATTAGAATATTTAGCTTTTATTTGTGACCACAAATAATCTTAATGCATAAAATTCACGTTATGTTCTATTATTTTTTTGTGTTTATCTCAACTCTAAAATGTTTAGCATCTCTTTAGAAGAAATGATGAGATTTTATTTAAAAAGTTGTGAATTGGCAAATCACATGAACACCCTGAATTAGGAACAATTAATGATTATGAGTAATTTTTATGCATAACATTCAGCAAAGCATTTACTTGGAAGTTTATGCTTGCTAAATTATCTACACACAATTTATTTTAAAAGCAAATGCATGAATAATCACCATTACTTACAGCACAGAGAAAAATAAAACAAAGTGTTAGTTTTTATTTGTAATATTAATGACTTTTTAATGGTAATCATTTTCTGAAAATACACCTTCAATCTGCTTATATTTGAATTTTAAGTGTTATGCATATTAAATTTTATACCTTTAAAAGAAAGAAATGTTTAATACAAATGAATAAGCACTGGTTTAAAGGGAGAGGAAAAATTCTAAAACAAGGGCAAACACAATATTCTATGCCCAAGTAAGACTGAATAAAGACTGGCACTGCTTGGCCTCCTCAGATCACCCTTCCCTCTGTCTCTCCTAATGGCTGGATGGCACTTTACTACCCACTGCGTGAGCTGCTAATGCTGTTATTGCAATTGCTGCAGCAAGACCTTTGCAAAATGTCCTCTGCTATTACGCCAGGTATAAAGGGGTGACTCAAGTTCAATCCGGACCCCTGAAGAGCCCTTTCCAAGGTCTTAGCTGCTACAATCTTCCTGAAAGCTCTGTTCATCAGGTCTGGCTACAGCAAATAGGAATTCCCCATGGGTAGTCTGTTCAGGAGAATAAAAAAAAATCAGCTGAATTAGATCATTTTATCCTGACTCAATCAACAAATGAGACAACCTTTCCATTTTTAATCCATTTTTTTAAACACCTTTGTCTGGCTAAGATAGGCAAAGTACAGGAAAATTATTGCAAAAGTCAGTCTGACTTGTTATTACATTTCATTTCTTTACATTGATGTTATATATTTTATTTGCACAGTACATTTGTAGACAAGGAAATGTAAATTGCAGGCAATAAACATTTATTATCAATTGAATTTAATATATATATCCCATATATAGCATAATAATTTTTCATTAACAATTTCTATTGCTTTTTATTTTGTCATATATCTAGAAATACTGTTTGTTAGAAGTGACTTAAATACATTTTATAATTATAGGAAGAAATATTTTATGTGTCTCTGAATTTAGTGAATTTCTTTTCTTTTTTTTTTTTTTTGGTTTTTCTGAGACAGGGTTTCTCTGTGTAGCCCTGACTATCCTGGAACTCACTCTGTAGACCAGGCTGGCCTCAAACTCAGAAATCTGCCTGCCTCTGCCTCCCAAGTGCTGGGATTAAAGACATGTGCCACCACCGCCTGGCTTGAATTTCTATAGCTATGTCTTCAGGTAGATTTATTTCCAATTTTCGGAAGAACCTCCAGATTCATTTCCAGAGTTGTTATATCAGTTTGCAATCCACCAGGAATGAAGCAGTGTTCCTCCTTTTCCAAATCCTTGCCAACATGAGCTCAGTTTTGGTCGTATCCATTCTTCTTGGTATAAGGTAGAATCACAGGCTTCTTTTGATTTGCATTTCTCTGATGACTAAAGACTTTGAAGATTTTTTTAAGTGCTTCTCAGTCATTCCAGATGCCTTTGTCCTGAATTCTCTGTTTAGCCCTATATCCCATTTTTGGATTTGTTTGATGGTTCTTTGGAGGTTAGCTTCGTGAGTTCTTTATATACTTTGGATATTACCCCTCTATGGGATGTGGGGTTAGTGAAGATTTTTTTCGCAATCTGTACATTGCTGATTTGTCCTATTGCCTGTGTCTTTTGCTGTACAGAAGCTTTGCAGTTTCCTGAAGTCCCATTTCTTGATCTTACAGTCTGAGTCATTGGAATTCGGCTTAGGAAATGTCCCCCTGTGCCAATGAGTTCGAGGCTCTTTTCTGTTTTCTCTTCTTTTAGATTCAGTCTATCCTTGATCCACTTGGACCTGACCTTTGCATAAGGTGACAAATCTGGATCTATTTTCATTTTTCTATATTCAGAATGCCAGTTAGACTAGCACCACTTATTGAAGATGCTTTCTTTTTTCCAGTGTATATACTTTGTGCTTCTTTCTAAAAAAAAAAATGAAGTGACAATAACTATATGGGTTTATTTCAGGGTTTCCAGTTCTATTCCACTGATCAACCTGTCTGTCTAAAACATTTATAATGTGTAAGCAAAATAATTATTGATTAGAATAAGAAACATGTTTTATTTTTATTGTAAAATTTTTAATTTCAGTTACTGTTCCCAAACTGTGAGTAGAATAATTATTATTTATATAATAGTATCTTAAGTTATACATATGAGAGAAATATGTAGTTGTAAAAGTATTTTACACTTGCTGTTTGATGATTGCTTTTAGAAACTCTTGGATTTCTTTTTAAGTTGAAAGTGTGCTTTTGTTCTAATAATTAGAATATTACCAACACTTCTGTCTTCTAGCTTTTTCCTTATCATTTACAATTTAAAATTACAATCGAGATTATTGTGTTACCTTTGACCAAAATAGGCAATACTATTCCACACTGGAAAATTACAAGGAAAATTACAAGGTATGCGTGAAATCCAAGAAGTTCAGGAAGCTCATGACTTGTTCCTAGAGATGGTCAATATTGAAAATATTCACACTGCATGGAGAATTTCCTATTTTGTGGACTGTGTTCAGAACTAGAAGAATTTCTTTTAGCTATCCTCTATCCTTTTCATTAGAGTATTCTGTCACACAAGACCATTTTCACACAAGTATAGATTATATCTTGAATATATTTCTTCTTCTTGTTTCTTTTATATGTTTCTCCTTCTCATTGATTCTCTTTATTTTCCATAGACAGGAGTCTAGGTCTGCATCACAAAAATATATTATTTTTTGACAGGTCCAAATGTATAGATATTTAAGAATATGCCTAGCATGATTACAACACTATGAACTAGATTTATAAAAATGTTTGTAATGGAATACATCCAATTTTATGATATTACATAAAATTATTTTCACATGTATAGCTTTATTGTCATCGGTACTTACTTGTTTTCACTCATAAAATATAAAAAAACAAATATGTTGTATTTTTATTACTTTTTAAAAAATACTTTGTGTGTATGTGTGTATAACTTTAAGTATGATTCTAAATATGTCATATCACATGTTGGGGGTTAAAAACAGTTTACTTCCAGGGATGATGTCAGGTTGTCAGGCTTAGTGGCAGGCACGCCTGCTCACTGAACCATTTTGCTGTTGCAAAGGTTTATTTGCCTTAATGTAACACATTTTATTTCCCCATTTATAGAATGAGTTTATTACTCAGATTTTTATTTTCTTTTTGGTTTATTAGATGTGTGAGTAGGAAAAAGTATTGCAGTTGTGAGCTCTAGTACTAAGTATTATGAGTGTAAGACGCTTTAGAATATCTCTGGAAAGTAAAATAGCTTTTCAAAATATCATTGTGTGAGTGCATATGTATGTTTGTATGTGTACCTGTGTACTTGTATATGCGAGTTCAGACACCTGTGGAATCCAGAAGAGAGCACTAGATCTCCTTATTCTGATGCTGCAGATGGTCATAGCAACCAGTGTAGTTGCTTGGATATGAACTCAGGTCTTCTTCATGATCAATACATATACTTAACCATTGCCATCCCTCAAATATTATAGATTAGCTTATTTCATGATTAAAAAATGTTCATATGTGTGGGCCTGTGTCTAGCTGTTGCTGCTGTTGGAACTGAAGGATACATTAGTTAAAAGAGGCAATTCATAGTCATAAGATATTTTATTACAGGAAAGAGAAAAGAAGCCGGTCATGACCATGTGTAGAGAAAGGAAAGGAAGGAGAGGAGAAGAGGAGGAAAAAGAGAAAGGGCAAGAGTGGAAGAAAGCAAGAGAGGAATAAAGGAAGAGAGCAAGAGAGTAGGAGAGGAAGCAAGAGAGAAAGCAAGAGAGCAAGAGCAAGAGAGGAGGGGGCAAACCGACCCTTATATTGTGCGGTGGTACTATCTGTCTGTGAGGCGGGGCATACCTAGCTGTGGTCAAAAGATTGTAGGCAGGATCCAGCTAGAATGCTGGAGCTTGGGTCATTGTCTACATGACAGAACTTACTTAGCGTGGGGGGGGTTCAGGGGGGCTGGGGGTTGGACTGAAACAGGATCCAGGGTCCCAGGACGTTTGGTCAAACTCCTTCCATCGCTTGCAGGCAGAAATTATTGCCCACTGGGACTTTGGCATTCCAGACTAGTTCTTGACTGGGTCCAGGTTGCCTGAACAGACCACTGCCCCACATATGTGTGTGATTTAATGTAACATTGGCAAATATGTTGATTAAGAATTATGAAGATTCTCTTCGAACATAAAGTGTAGGTCAGATGCATTTAATACACATTTGAGATTTAGATTAATAGACGATGTCTTGAACCCTATCTTAAACATTAATTTTAAAATGTTTAGTCAGAAAACATTGATGATTACCAATTTTTTAAATGTGAACTTAAGAAATTGTACATTTTTAGAAATAAATCAAGGTTATGCTTTTAAAAGCTAGTACATCATCTGTTATTTATGTGATAATACAATCACTATGTTTCACATTTGATTAAGTAATAACCATAAATTAGTCAATGTCAGATTTTTCATTTTCACTGACAACCGTGATAGATTTCAACAAAAATTTAACATCAGAATGTTGAAGAATGATTCTTCCACCACTTAAGTTTTATAAATATTTTTGAAAAAAATAAAGGCTGCTAATTTAGGACTGTGTGTGTAAGTGTGTATGTTTGTGCATGTGTGTGAGTGTGCGTGTGTGTTCACATATACTTGCAAATAAAGACCAGAGGTAAACTAAGGTTTCCTTTTTTATTATTTTATTTTTTATTTTCTATTTTTATTAGGTGTTTTCTTTATTTACATTTCAAATGTTATCCCCCTTACTTGATTGTCCTATGCTAACCCCCTATCCCATCCTCCCTCTCCTTGTTCACAAACCAAACCACTCCTGCTTCCCTGTCTGATATTCCTCTACACTGGGGCATCAAGACTTCCCACTTCTCCTCCCATTGATGTCCAAAAAGGCATCTTCTGCTACATGAACAGCTGGAGCTATGGTCCCTCTATGTGTACTTTTTGGCTGTTGGTTTAGTCACTGGGAGCTCTGGATATAATGGTTGGTTCATATTGTTGTTCCACCTATGGGGCTGCAAACTCCTTCAGGTCCTTCAGTTCCTTCTCTAGGTCCTCCATTGGTAGCAAGGGAGTGGGGAGGGATCTTGTGCTCAATCCAATGGTTGGCTGAGAGCATCAATGTCAATATTTGTCAGGCATTTGCAGATCCTCTCAGGAGACAGCTATATTAGGCTCCTGTCAGTAAGCACTTATTGGCATCCACAATAGTGTCTAGGTTTGGTAGCTGTATATGGGATGGATCCTCAGGTGGGGCAGTCTCTGAATGACCTTTCCTTCAGTCTCTGTTTCCACATTGTCTCTGTATCTTCTCCCATGAGTATTTTGCTCCCCCTTTGAAGAAGGAGCAAAGTATTCACACTTTGGTCTTCCTTCTTCTTGAGGTTCATGTGGTCAGTGATTTGTATCTTGAGTATTCCGAGCTTGTGGGATATATAAACTTATCAGTGACTACATATCATGTATTTTTTTTTTTGTGATTGGGTTATCTAACTCAGGATGATATTTTCTAGATCCATCCATTTGCCTAAGAATTTTAAGAATTCGTTGTTTTTAATAGCTAAGTAGTACTCCATTGTGCAAATTTGCCACATTTTCAGTATCCATTCCTCTGTTGAAGGACATCTGGGTTCTTTCCAGCTTCTGGTTATTATAAATAAGCCTGATATGACCTTATTACATGTTAGAGCATCTGGTAGTACTATGTCAAATTTCTGGGGGAACCACCAAACTGATTTCCAGAGTGGTTATACCAGCTTGCAATCCCACCAGCAATGAATGAGTATTCCTCTATCTCCACAACCTCTCCAGCATCTGCTGTCACCTGTGTTTTTTATCGTAGCCATTCTGACTGCTGTGAGGTGGAATCTCAGGGTTGTTTTGCTTTGCATTTCCCTGATGACTAAGGATATTGAATATTTCTTTAGGTGCTTCTCAGCCACTCTGTATTCCTCAGTTGAGAATTCGTTGGTTCTGTACCTCATTTTTAATAGGGCTATTTCATTCTCTGAAATCTAACTTCTGAATTCTTTGTTTATATTTGATATTAGCCCTCTATCAGATCTAGGATTGGTAAAGATCTTTTCCCAATCTGTTGGTTGTCATTTTGTCCTATTGACAGTTTCCTTTGTCTTACAGAAGTTTTGAATTTTTAGAGGTCCCATTTGTCAATTCTTGATCTTAGAGCATAAGCTTTTGATGTTGTCTTCAGGAAATTTCCCCCTATGCCCATGTGCTCAAGGCTCTCCCCCACTTTCTTTTCTATTAGATTCAGTGTATCTGGTTTTATGTGGAAGTCCTTGATCCACTTGGACTTAACTTTGTACAAGAAGATAGGAATGGATTGATTTGCATTCTTCTACATGCTAATTGCCAGTTGAGCCAGTACCATTTGTTGAATAGTTTTTTTTCCACTGAATGGCTTTAGTTCCTTTGTCAAAGATCAAGTGACCTTAAGTATGTGGGTTCATTTCTGGGTCTTCAGTTCTATTCCATTGGTCTATCTGCTTGTCACTGTCCCAATATCATGAAGTTTTTTTTTTTGTTTGTTTGTTTTTTTGTTTGTTTTTTTTTTTTTCATGATTTTTTTGTAGTACAGCTTTTGGTCAGGGATGGTGATTCCCCCACATAACTTTTATTGTTGAGAATAGTTTTCTATATCTTGGGATTTTTGTTACTGCAGATGAATGTTCAAATTGTTGTTTCTAACTCTATGAAGATATGAGATGGAATTTTGATGGGGATTGCATTCAATTTGTAGATTGCTTTTGGCAAGATGTCCATTTTTACTATATTAATCCTGCAAATATTTGAGCATATGAACATGTGAGATCTTTTCATCCTCTGAAATCTTCTTCAGTTTCATTCTTAACTTGAAATTCTTGTAGTACAGATATTAAAGTCACACCAAGATATTTTATATTATTTGTGACTATTGTGAAGGGTGTTGTTTCCCTAATCTTTTTTTCAGTCTGTTTATCCTTTAAGTAGAGAAAGGCGACTCATTTGTTTGAGTTAGTTTTATATCTAATCACTTTGCTCATATTATTCATCAGGTTTAGGAATTCTCTGGTGGAATTTTTGGTTAAGTATACTAACATATCATCTGCAGAGAGTGATATTTTGACTTCTTAATTTCCGACTTGTATCCCTCTGATCTCCTTTTGTTGTCTAATTGCTCTGACAAGGACTTTGAATACTATATTGAACATGTAGGGAGAGAGTAGGTAGCCTTGTCTAGTCTCTGATTTTAGTGAGATTTCTTCAAATTTCTCTCCCTTTAGTTTGTTGTTGGCTACTGGTTTGCTGTATATTGCTTTTACTATGTTTAGGTATAGGCCTTGTATTCCTGATCTTTCCAAGACTTTTATCGTGAAGAGGCATTAGATTTTGTGAAGTGCTTTCTGAGCTTCTAATGAAATGATAATGTGCTTTTTCACCCTTTGAGTTTGTTTATATAGTGGATTACATGGATAGATTTCTGTATGTTGAACCATACTTGCTTTCCTGGGATGAAGCCTACTTGATCATGATGTATGATCATTTGATGTGTTCTTAGATTAAGTTTGGGAGAATTTTCTTGAGTATTTTTGAATCGATATTCATTAGGTAAATTGGTCTGAAGTTCTCTTTCTTTGTTGAGTCTTTGTGTGGTTTAGGTATCAGAGTAATTGTGGCTTCATATGAATTGGGTAGTGTTCCTTCTGTTTCTATTTTGTGGAATAGTTTGAAGAGTATATGCATTAGGTCTTCTTTGAAGGTCTCATAGAACTCTCAACTAAACCCATCTGGTTCTGGACTTTTTTTGTTTTGGGGACTATTAATGATTGCTTCTATTTCTCTATGGGTTATGGAACTGTTTACATCATTGATCTGATATTATTTTTCACTTTGGTAACTGGTATGGGTCTAAAAAATTGTACATTTCATCTAGATTTTCCAGTTTTGTCGAATATAGTTTTTTGTCCTTATCCAGGATCTATTGACTTTTTAAAGAGTCTTTTCTAGGACCTGGAACTCAGTGATTCAGTTATTGCCCCATAAGCCTTAGGGGTCCTGATGCTTCTGCTTCCCAGTTGCTAGTATTACAGACAAGTGACTAAATGTTTGGCTTTCTTTCCCTTTTTCTTCTTCTGTGTATTTTGTATAATCAACAGGCCTGCAGTTTGCACATAAAACACTTTTCCCAACCTAGTTGCATTATCTACCCCAAACTTTTAATGCATTGTTTTTTGGTAGTTTGTGTATTTTTTTTAACTTTTATTGCATTATGATGAGAAAAGTTACATGATTTCAATTTATCTGAATTTGTTAACATTTAAAAATATTTTAAGTAAATAGAATTAAATCACATTCTTGTTTCCCTTTTGTACCCCAAATCCTCCCAGAGATTCCCCCCTTCAATGCCTACAATATGTTTTTTTGTCATTCTCATTAATAATTATAAAATATTTTAACAATAAAAATGAGTAATATAAAAGTTGTTTGATATAAAACAACAATTGATTTAACAGTCTTATGGAGATGATTTTCTGCAGCAATACTGAAAATACATATGTTTTTTTCAATATAAATTTTAAATAACTCCAAACATATTAACATGATATTTCAAAATAATACATCACTACTAGTATTTTCTTAATGAACATATATATGTAAAGTCTTTTTGTTTGTTTGTTTTTTATTTAGTAGAGTTTAAAATCTTGGCTCTTACTGTACTACAAGCCCAAAATAAGAACAATTTTTAGACATTTGATTTCATTTTAATAAGGCTGTACTTCAATAACCCTCACATGACCAAAGGATTTTACCTCCATCATAGCTAAGCTGAGAGTTGACAGTTCTGCTGTGCCAACAAATGAATTGTAGGCACATTTTTTTTGGATACAGACTTCCTGCTATGGTCAAAACTATTTGACTTGAGTGAGTGAATTTATTCTCAGACCACTGAGAACAGGTTACATTCATTTAAGAAATAGTGTGTGTATTAAGATGGCCTATCCATAAAGTCATTTACCAAATGTTTCAAAGAACAATGGTTTTGCTTGGAGGTTGGCAAAGAAATTAGGTGCAGGTAAGAATCTGGTTCCTTAGCTGTGATAATTTGGAAAAACATTCATCTCAGAGAAAGAGTAAATTATAAAGTACTCTTCTTCAAACTTGATACAAAAGCTACAAATGTCAAGCAAAGCATTCAGTCTCACTCTTTGTTCTCTTTCCTACAAGCCACCTCCCAAGCTATTGTCTATGTCTCTGTTGGGTATATAAATACTTTTGAAATATATAGGCTGTTCTGAAAACCATTGTATAGTGTAAAAACATGAAATAAACAATACTACTAAGAGAGAGGCTGAGATAGGAGAGGCAAGATTTCAAGACCCTTATGTTGTACACAGCCAGACACTGTCACAAACAAGCTGAAAGTGTATATAGATTGTACAATATTGGATGTTGGTAATATTAATTTTCATATTAAGATATTAAGAAAAGGTAATT
>JADRCC010564833.1:0-12378 GCA_019843855.1 Hylomyscus alleni
TATATATGCATATATGCATTTGGGTTTATGTACTCAACATGGGTCTTCTACAAGAATAGTAGAATGTTATTCCCTGCCATCCCTAATTATATTTGATAAGCAAATTTCTTTGAGAACCATGGGATACAATGTTAAAGCTGGTGTACCAATAATCTACATATACCCTTAGAGAGCTATCCAGGACCCACGCTAGTAGGCTATCCCAAGCCCCCATAATCATCTCCACATGGGCTAAGTGACTCAATGACAGTATTTGTACCTGCATAAAAGGATACTCTGTCACTTGCTGGAGGAATTCTAACAGCTTCCATTGCCAGAATGCATCCATGCATACCAGTTATCCAATCAAGGTATCAATTCACTGGAGTAAATAGTATTGATAGAATTGGTAGAGGGGGGAAAAGCCAGGGTCTTCTGTCTTTGCCAATTAAAACAAAAGGACAAATACAGAAGAGACAGAAGTCCTGTACTCAGAGTTCAGCAGGGACCCTAGATACTGAAATAAGATCAGGCTTAGAAGAGAGAATAATCAGGGCAGTTAAAATGAAGTTCAGAGAAGCTCCAGAGAGCTTCAAGAGTACCAAAATCAACAAACCAACCAACCAACCAACCAAAGAAAACAAAACAAAAATACAAAAAAAACAACCACAAAAACAAAACAGTAATTTTAGAGGGGCCAATCTACAATATTTATGCCATTCGGAGACTAGCACTTCTAGGACCAGAGAAAAGAAGAAAGTTAAAACTGAGTAAAAATCTGTTTAAAAAAATTTGTTTGTATTGTTCCAGGAGCTTTGCCTGTTTTCCTTGCATATTAATAATATAGAGTATAGATGCATAGCCAGAAAAAAGAGAAGAAATGACTGTGGCTTCACATCTACTGCAATTGGGTAAAAGCAGAGAGGAACACATTTGTCTCTGACTCTTATGTGTGCCAGAGCATCATCTAATTGAATGACTATGAGCTTCAGAGTGCAATAGGGCCTGTTAAGCTCTGTCTTAATGCTCATAGTTTATCCTGCCTAGATATCACTTCCTGCCTTATAAATGAGTATATTCACGTCTATTTCACAGTAGTGTTCAAAGATAGAGAATGTGAATCACAGAACCTGAATTAAGGCATATTTTGATATTGTATTTAATAATGGAAGCAATCATAGAAGACTATTTGAGGTTTTCTATTGTTGATAAATCATTACCCCCCTATATTCAACACATCATCCTGGCTCTAGGAAATGAACCATGGTAAATGAGATGTGAGAATATTTAACACTGGGAGAGTCAATGTTGGAAAGCAAAAGAAATATCAAGCCACACTGGTGATTACAGGAAGGTCAAAAATGACAGGAACAAGTTGCTGGTTATCTCCATCCTGATCTCAACTCTCAAAAGAGGAATGTCTATCTATCTATCTATCTATCTATCTATCTATCTATCTATCTATCTATCTATCTATCCTATCTATCTAATATATCATAGATTTAGTTGGAAATTCAGATTTTCTTTTCCATTTAAAAGTGTGTAAGAAAAAAACAATACAAAGGAGTTGCTAGACAGGATCTGTGCCAAGAAGACGTGGCCTCAAAGGAAGCAATCAAGTCAGAGATGTTCAGTGTTCTTGCCAACCTGTCTGTATCCCCTTTATTAACCTATGTACCTCATTCCAGAAGTTGTGCTGACTTGAAGGCAGAAGCCTTGGTCCAGTTTTGTGCACTTCTCTCAGCAGTCAAAAGTCAGGGAGATTTCCCAGGCCCTATTGGTACTCAGTGGTCTTGCCAGTGACCAACTGCAGCAGGGCAGATGGGTCCATAGGCTAGAAATCATAAAATTGTGACTTATCAGTATAACAGTGTTTCTAGTATGATGGGATGTAAGAGAAAATATTTTGAAGCTTTTTTTATTTGGCCAGAGCAAAAGCAGCTATAAATGAAGGTTTTGTTAGGATACTTCATTCTGCTTCATGCAGTAAAATCTAAGCCCTCCTGGGACAAAGCAAGTTGGTCTCATGTCATTTCAGACTTATAGGACTCTGCCATTGAACATTCCTCATTAGCGAGCATGGCAGACATCATAATCCACAGGGAAAAATAGGAAGCCAGGGACTAGAGTAATATAGTGCAGCTTCCATTATCTGCTTCCCTCTCCTTGCTTCCTCTTTCTTTCACCACGAAACAAAAGTCTATGTTTGATATTATTTATTCCACTTAACTTCATATGAACCTCATATGAATCCTTTCAACCACTTATCAGCAACAGGATTTAGTTTAAGTAAATAAATAAGCTGTAAAGGAGAGAGAGAGAGAGAGAGAGAGAGAGAGAGAGAGAGAGAGAGAGAGAACTGAGTCCATTCATTTATGACTCAAAAATACAGCACATTGTTTTAAACCATATTTTTCTTTCTTTTGATATATTAGTGCCATGTAAAAGCCAACAATGACCTATGGGAAAAGACCTGTCAGTAGTATTGGGTCTGTTCTATGATAAATGTCACAGTATGTCAACAAGTATCTGTAATTCATCATGCTGGGTTTCTTAGATAATTGGAAGTAGGGGTGGGGACAGAAAAAGGGTAAGAAAGAGGGAGAGAGGAAGACAAATAGGAAGAGGAAAAAAAGGGGAGGAGGAAACACTGACAGAAAGAGACTAAGATGTGGGTAGATTCAGCAGAAGAGAGGCCACCCAGAGATTATAGGAGATAGAAAAAGCACCTGCCAATCTTAGGAATCAAAAATGATCCAGGGATGAGCCAGAGTGATTCTCTAGCAACTTGCCACTCGGCCATACTTTTTGTACTCCGATCTCCTTTATGCATCATTTAAAAATTTAATCAGTTGAGTGTATTAAACCACCACATAGGTAAATGAGGATTTGAGTGGGAAGAAGTTGCTCTTTTCCTTTCATTCTTCAGGTACAGGGAAGGCTCTCTCCAGGGCCAGACAAACTCAATCAAGCATCCTGCTACTTCTTTGGCATGGCAAGCTCTGTTAGACTTGCCCCAGTAAATTAATCATTGGAGCCCCTGTCTGAAAGTGAGTTTAGTATCAGGAGGGAGCTTTCAGCTTGGATTTCTTAATGTCTCACTCTCCTAACATTCCTATCATAGTTATGCAAATGCATGTCCTCCCTATCCAGGTGCAAAGTTTCTGATTACTTTGGCATCAGAGAAAATTTCCTTTTGCATTGCATTTTCATTTGTGATGTGTATATAACTCTTTGAGCATAGGACTGGGTACCCAGGAGGATGAGTAGATCCCTATTCCCATCAAAGACACAACTGTTCCTTACTATCTAACAGAATAACTTTGTATTAGTGAATCTAGAAGATCAAAACCAGATGTCTCTAGATCTCGGAAGCTTTTACTTTAGATGAACTTGGCAGTAGGAATGCTTATTGAAAATTTTACTTTCGTATCTTCAGAATTATCTTTCTTGGTGTTCCTATTCTAGGAATTATTTTATCATTTTTATATATATGTGGATTGTTTTTCCTGTGTTAAATCTGATTTTAGGAAGGGCTACATGATCTGGTGAGTCTGATGATCAGTATTGTGAGTAGATTGCTATCAGCTCCTGTAATAATGTCCTCTTCCTGTTGTCATTAGTGTCCAGGCATACTTTGTCTCTCTTCTCCATGCAATGGTGGTCTACCTCCTCTCATTCATTCAATGGAGGAGAGTGAATCCTAAGACCAAGAACTATCTCAAAGATCTTCTCTTTGAAGACTCTGGATGTGAACTTTGGGTTTCAGTGGGCATTACATTTCCTATTCACAGCTAAAGCTTTAAGCTGTGACGGCTACTGAGTGCAGTCTGAGAATGACAATGACAGTATAGATAGTTGAATAGAGAGCTGGAGTGAAACTAGGTCCTTGATGAATCAGTAGAGCT
The DNA here is from genome assembly GCA_019843855.1 of Hylomyscus alleni. Taxonomy (NCBI): domain Eukaryota; kingdom Metazoa; phylum Chordata; class Mammalia; order Rodentia; family Muridae; genus Hylomyscus; species Hylomyscus alleni. The sequence continues at coordinate 3,888 of JADRCC010564833.1, forward strand.
TTTGACTAGGCTTCACTGACTTGATATGTATGTCTATCTCTATCAGCAGCTCCCAAACTATTTAAGCCAAGATAAATGGGGGTTTAAATTATTCAACACTAAAAGAGCTCTGTCAGGTTCAAAGAGGCAAAATTAGGAACCCATGTTTTAAATATCCTTTGAAATAGGCAGAGAACATGAAGTATTACCAATTCTTATTCAGTGCCTGCTAAGTATTGTCTTTGCCCAGCATAGATACCAGGAATTGAGAAGCCTAGTTCCTGCAGGTGCTTATTAAATGGTTTTGGCTGGGTTCCCTAATGTACCACAAAGCATATGTTGAAGACCTGATCCTAATGCAGCCATGTTCGGGGTGGGAGGTGATGGGATCCTGAAGGTTCTAAACTCTCCTGTGGGTTGATTTCTTAATAGGTTTACAACTTAATGAGCTGTTGAGACCTGGTAGATTTTTGGGTGGGAGCATCTCATTGGAGGAGGCCAGTCACTGTGGATGTGCCCTTTCAGGGTGTATTCCATCCATAGCCCTTTGCCTCTGTCCATTTCCTAATCACTGCACCATGCAGTGAGCAACATTGTGCTACCAAATGTTCCCTGACATGATGTTTCAAGTTACCAAAGGTCCAGGCACAAGGACCCAAGTGACCTTGGACTCAACCCAACAATTCAACAGGAAAATATTCAAAGTAGACATGGCTACCCTCTCTATGCAAGATAAAGGAGGAAGATGACTTTCACTATGAGCCAGAGAGATCCAGCTGCAGAGATGAGCTAGCATTTTGATGTGTTTCATGGATTCTAAGAATCAGCTAGCCATCATATTTACCACAGCAGATTCCTTGTATCCTTCCTTGAGTATTTTACTAATTGAATATTTCTACCTACATTAGTGGCTCAAAGAATTGAATCTTAAATCTAAAGATGGCTTCATCACATTGGTGCAGTGGGGGAGCCTTTCTGCTGTCTGAGTAACTTCACCTGTGTACTGGCTAGTTTTGGTTGTCAACTTGACACAGGCTGGAGTTATCACAGAGAAGGGAGCTTCAGTTGGGGATGTGCCTCCTTGAGATCCAGCTGTGGGGTATTTTCTCAATTAGTGATCAAGGGGGTAGGGCCCCTTGTGGGTGATGCCATCCCTGAGCTGGAAGTCTTGGGTTCTATAAGAGAGCAGGTTGAGCAAGCCAGGAGAAGCAAGCCAGCAAGAAACATCTCTCCATGGCCTCTGCGTTAGCTCCTGCTTCCTGACCTGCTTGAGTTCTAGTCCTGACTTCCTCTGGTGATCAACAGCCATGTGGAAGCGTAAGCTGAATAAACCCTTTCCTCCCCAACTTGCTTCATGATCATGATGTTTGTGCAGGAACAGAAACCCTGACTAAGACAACCTGTATTTGTCAAATGGGTCCACTAGAAATATTAAAAATTATCTGATTGTAATCTCTAGACTCAAATATCATTCTTAGAGTTCCCCCTCTTTCCTCATCTTGTGCATATCCTGTAAGACAGTAATTTAGAAAAACTCAATGATAGATTTCTATTCTGGCCAGATGGGCACACTATTATCCATCTGCCCATTTTTTATAGAAATGGTTTGTCTACACAGTCTCTTTATAAGACTGGCTGCTGTTCTCTATATTGCCTCAGGGACACTTTCCTTGGCCTCTCAATTGATGTGAAGAACTCTACTTTTGTAACCCCATAATGCACAGTGCATCCCTTATGACACTGATGAAAGTATGCATTTGAGTCTGCCTATCTCAATATTATCCAAACTCCTTCACAACAGACTTAGGTTATTAGATATTTTATTTTATTTATGATATATTTCACACACATTAAACCAGTGTGGGAGTCAGGCATGGCTAGCACCTTCTTATTTGTACTTTGTCACACTAAGGGACAAGGAGTTAGACTTCTTGATAGACAGATACAGAGGGAGGGTCATGACCCTTCAATAAAGTTGGCAAACTTTTAAGATGATTGGCTTTTCCTCATCATCCAGAACTGAAACAAGAGCATGACAGCTTAAAACATGGGCCTTCTAGGCTTTTTCTCCTGCCAGTAGCTCTACAGCTTATGGACTGGCCCATTAAGTTCTAGGCTACATCAGTACACAACATTAGTGGGCCAACAACCCATCCCATCTTTCTTCAAACTGATAAGCCCTAAGTTAGGGGAGGAAACTCTTCAGAGACTAAAAACCCAACCTTTAGGAAGAGGGTGGAAATTTGGGCTTCTCAAGTCTTCGCTCAGCTTTGCAGAAGGTCTTTTCCTCTGTCTGTCTGTTTCATGGGTGTGTTTCCTCAGCCACAATACGTCTTCAACTGCCAAATCGATCTGATCCTGTTTATATTGTTCAAGATTTTTCAACTGTTACCTGTTGGACTAGAGATTTTTTTCCTGCCTTTTTATTCTTTAATTGGCAGAGAAAACAAATCTAATAAAGACCCCTAGACTATATAGACACCCTATCTACTGTCTCAAGGAAAGTCTGCTACACTGAGGCACTCAATTAACAAATCTTTCAGTTGTTCCTCTTCAACTTCTGCATGTTCCCATGTTCCTAGTAAAGAAGAAAATATCTATAAGGTGTGACCATTCTGTCCTCATGTCATTCTTCCTGATCTGTCCATGCTGACCCTGCCTTCTTTTCTGTCACATGTTCACTCTCCTTCCAGTGGCCATTTTCTCTTTTCAGAATGTTTTTCTGATATCTACATTTTTGGCTATGCTCAAGAGTATCTGCTCACTTTCACCCATTAGACAGGTTTTTTAGGATCATCCTACATCATAGCTTCCTTAACTGTTCAACCTTCCTGCTCATTTTCTCATACATAGCCCTACCTAAAATAGGATGTATTCAATAGTATGTCCATTGTGTCTTCCCTCTTGCTATGGTAGTTCTTTGAGGATTCGGGACTTTGTTATGCTCTTCTATATACACCTATGAGAACCCTGTCTAGCACACAGTAGGCACTCAATAACTATTTTAATATAATCAATATGTGCCAAAGGAATAAAAACACAAAGGAACCCAAGCATGCAAATGTGACTGTGTTTTCTGATATTGTTAACTAAAAGTAGCTTTGCCCAAAGTCTCATTTCTCTCTTCACATAAATAGACATTTAAATTAAATATAGATGTGTGTTCTTGAATCTTCAGATCCAATATATGTGCAATGGCATTAATAATAAAAAAAAAAAGACGTCATGTCTGGCACTGTTTTGTGGAGAAGATTGGGAGAGATGAGAAGATGCTGGAAATATCCCCTTCTAGGAATCCCACACTCCTCTTAATAGTTCGCTATCTTGATAGAGGCATTTTATTCCTGGAAGCACCCTGACATTTACTCAGGATTGCCTGAATTTACTACCGCAGTTGCTAGAGAAAAATCCGTAGGCTGTAGAGGTTTCTCTTCCATAGAAATCTGGTCAATTTATTTTATTAGCATCTTTTCCACTGTCTGAACATAAAATAGCTGATTTTAGTGTTTAGATGCTTGGAGGTGAGCTAACAAAAGGACCTTGGAAGCTTTGGAGAGCCCGGGGTGTCTCAGCAACATACAGTGGCTATAGCAACAACAACACAAAAGCAGACTAACTCATTGGGAAAAAATGTTCTGGCTCATATTTTTCAATTATCTTATTGGTTTTGTGATTATCAATTAATTAAAACAATTTTCTGATTACCAAGGAAGTATATTTTCCATTCTTCTCCATCTTGGTAGTTGCTAGCTAAGATGTATCTTTCTTAGGACAGTCTGTATTGTTTTTGTTCATATTTTCTTGTTTGTCTCGCCTGTCTTCCCCTCACCTTAAAATCTTTTTGTGACTTACTGCCCCTTCTCTCTCTCTCTCTCCCTTCCTTATTCCTCAGTCTCATTCTTACTTCAGTTTCCAGAGTGTCTTACACCACCCAGGACAGTATCAACTCACTATAGAGCCTAGGATGATCCTGACCTTCTGATACCTACGACCTCCCAAGTGCTCTGATTACAGGCATGAACCATCAAACCTGGTTTCATGCATGTCACTGGACATAGAATTAAGGGATATTTTCATGCTAGAGAAACACTCTATAAAAGGAGTTGAATTTCAAGTCCTTCTCCCCTTTTTGGAAAAAAGTCTGAGTCTGTAGAGAAGCTCTTAAGGAAATGCCCTACTTTGGGCCAGTGCCTGCTTTGAGTCCTGCATGTGGATCTTTTCCACAAGGTGAATTTCAGTTTGGCCACTAATCAATCTACCAATTGAGAATGAACACAATTGGTCCTTTCTTTGCTCATTGTGGTTGTGTTATAAAGTTCATTCATTTTGGAAAATAGTTTTGAAGTGTCCATGACCTAAACTGCAATGATTATATGAATCCATAATCCTACTCCTAGCTATTTCCTGAAACAGTAAGCCACTGTTTCCATAACAGGTCTCTATGTAATCCTAAACTATAAAGCTCTCAAATATTTATTGACAATTAAATACATTAGCTAATTGTGGCATAGTCATGCAATAGAAGAACATGGAGAGTAAAACAAACATATGTAGATCTTTCACATCCTCTGTCCAAAAAGAAATTCTACTTCTTTAGACCTCTATTGAGAGTTTAGTTATCAGGAGCATTTGAGAAACCTTTATTACATTTCCAAGAACACACTTTGGATTCCAGCCCTGGTTCTTCATCAGTCTTCCTGAGAAATCTCAAGGATGTCTAAGGTGATGAAAATGTTGGATGTGTATGAATTACAGGGCCTGCCCAACATTTCAGTTCTTAGTACAGTTCCAGGTACATAAGAGACACATCATAAATATTTATTGAATAATAGGATATACCTTATGCCAGTATGATATATGCATAATCACTTTATCACCACTTTATTGATAAGGGGGTTGAGGTCAGAGAGGTTAAGTGACTTTTATTTTCAAAATCTCTGCACTAATAATTGACAGAGCTAGGCTTTAAGACCAGAACATTGGCATTAGTTTGTCTATTCAACTAAAGTTTGATTTAATATAAACTATTAAGTTTCCCAATTGGCTCCTATTGTTAGATAAAGCTATTATTCTCATATCTAAATTATATTCTAGGACCCACAATAACTTATAACATATTAGTAATTATTATAAACTCTTAACTTTTACAGAAATATAGAAAATAGTGATATAACTTAGTGTACAGTCTGAGATTATTTACTGTCATAGTAAGAGTTAGTATTTGTGCTTTTGTGTGTGCATGTGAGCTTCTCTGGATTAATCTCATGCCTTGTGCATGCTAATCTAAGCAAATGTTCTACTACTAAATTACATTACCAGTGTAATCCTGCCACACACTGTCTCATGTAAATATTGTAGTAGCTGTCATCATCATCATCATCACTATAACCAATACCATAATCATGGTATAAATCTTTATCATCTATGTCTTACAGGTAAAAGAAAATAAAGTTCATGTAGGTTTTCCAAGCATCATAGAAATAGACCCAGGATTTCAGATCTCTTAGAGTCATTACCATGCATTTTCTCATCCACCCATCCATCCATCCATCCATCCTTCTCCAGAACTAGCATTTTGCCTTACAACACAGATGACAGATAACATTGATTTAAGTGATGTTCTCACCTCTATATAATTCATGTGGTTGGAACATGTAGATTAATAGAATGGAAAAGATGGATACTTTTTTGTGTGTATAAGAAGAAACATCAGCCTACATTTTTTAAAATAGAAATTATTTTTCTATATTAAAACAATAGAAATAATGGTAGACAAAATGCCCCAGTGGATTAAGGAACTTGCTGCCAAGCTTGAAGATCTGAGTTCCATCCTTGGAAACAACATGGTAGAAGAAAAGAAAAATCTGAATTTTAGTAAGGTGTCATCTGGCTGTGGCATGCACATATCCCAAATAATAAACAAACAAACAAATACAATTTAAAACTCAGAAGAACAAAGAAAGAATAACAGAAAAAAGGAAACAAAACAACTGCATGTTTTAAATTTATTTTTGTAAACCCAAGTTAGGTGAGTTTAACATTAGGAATTCACATCACGTTTATTCAGTTAAGAAACACATAAGCTTAATATCTTCAGAAAGCCTTCTCATCAATTTCATACATGTTATTTTGTGTTTCCTCTTCAAATGAAAAATTTTTGGCCAAGTTAAACATGCTATCATCAAAATTTAGTTTTTAACTCACTCAATGTTTAAAGAGCCCAGCCAGTCATTAAAGCCTTCTCCAAGGATTGTGTGATGCTGGTTCAGTTGGAATGGAAATATCTAAAGCAGTTAAGAAGAATCTCTGATCAATGTGACATGAAGACAGAGGAAACTTTAAAGAGATAGTAGTTTATTTTTCAACTTGGCATGCATCTCTAGGAACCAGATCTCACATTTAGGCCAAAATGCTCAGATTAGAGTAAGTTTAGAGGACTGCAGGTTGATTAAAAGGTTTCAATGAGGAAACTAATTAAGCATGCCTCTAGAGCAAATAAAATGTACTTCACGGTGGCTTGACATTTTACTTCAGGGAGAGAATTGTTGCATATCTATTATATACACATGTTTTTATATACATCAGTTTTTAGCAGATTGATTTTATAAAGTAGAGAAAAAAAATCTATAAATGTTTCCTGTTTAGATTGTAGAACCTCTGTCATTTTGCTGACTCAGGTAGTATGGCTGCCGTTAGACTGTCACACAAAGACTTCTCTAATCGACATATTTTTATATATTCTTTACAATATGCTTTGTCTTGTTACTAAACTAGTGGGCATGAGTCCTTTCATTACAGTACCAAGCCAAACCACCTCATTTTTCTTATTCCCTAGAATGCTATGCAGCAGGCTGAAAGGAAAATACATTCCACTTCTCCATATTATTTTTAAATTTATATACATATTCTTTCCATTATAAAGGTGAATTCATCCTTAAAAATCTATAACTCAGGACAATCATTTTGCCTATCAGATATGCAACAAACTTTCTATCTATAACTGAGCCACTATATTTTGAATTTGAAATGTCTCCCAAACATGAGGTATCTATTTTACATTATTCCCAATTTATATTTCTTTTAATAACTGTATGTGAGAAGTATTATTATTTTACCATTTAATATCCTAAAATTTTGATATTATTGATTATAACATCTTTAAAAAGTGGTACTTATGGAGAGTCTTCTGGCAGTAGGAAGTGTATCTTTGAAGAGGATTGTGGGACTCTAACCATTTCTTCCTGCTCTTCGTCTGCTTTCTCTTCCCGATCCTGAGATGAGAATTTTGTTTCTGCTGGCTGTTACTTATTGTGTATGCTATTTTACCAGAGCCCCAAAGCAGTAGTGCATGTGATCATGGGTAGGAGCAGTCAAAATTGTGAATTACTTTGACCTACTTCTGGATAATAGTTGACACTAAATTTCTATAAGTCCTTAAAAGGACTTAAAATTCTCTAAGAGGAAGGTCAACTTGACAGGTTTCTCAAGCCTCCCTACCTAAGAATGTACAGAGACAATTCTAGTGCTGAAATCTGCCTCTGTCTCCAGAGAGGCCACGGAGTTTGGAAATACTGAGCATCAAAGACATCATCCTGAAGTTCTCTTAATTCATCCGGGAGAATCCCAGAGTCAGGAAACTACGACTAGAGAAAACCATCCCCCCATGCTTCAAAATTCATCTTTTGTTGAAAGATTTAGTGAAAAATAATCTACAAATCAAACAAGATTAGAAGTATTCCAGAGAATGTCTCCAGAATCTGTCTTCCTGATAGTCACACTGGGCAGGATGATATGGGCTTAGTGGCTTAGTGGCTTAGTGGATGTCAAAAGATTATATAAAATATCTGTTTTGAGAAAGTTGGAAAAAAGGGCTCATATTCTACAAGAAGCAGGGAAAGCAATGTCAAAAGCTTTAGTCACTGATTGCTGTGTTTCCTGGGACATTTTTCTCATCCTGGGAGCAGCAGGTTCTTCCATGTGGGGCCCTTTACCTCTTATACTTTCTACTGCTTTCAATACCAGAGGCAGTAAAGTGTAAAGGTTTCAGTGATAAACAAAGTGCAGTGAGTGTAGAACAGGGAGAAAGTATCTCCTTGCTTTTCTGGTTGGAAGGTAGTAGACTGCCCCTCCATTTAAAAAGAATATTTGTCTCAGTTAACTGCAGATAGAGTGTCTCAGAGGATAGCCATGCCAGGTTCATGTCTGCATGCACAATATGGCATCAGTAATAGTTTCAGGGTTTTGTGCATACGCATGGGGTAGATTCCAAGTTGTACCGGTCACTGGGTGGCTTTTCTTTCCGTCTCTGCTTCATTTTTGTTGCTGTGTTTCCTTTAGAAAGGAGCAATTCTGCACTAAAAATTTTGAAGACAGGTGGGTGGCCCCGTGCCCTCAACTGGGTTTGGTGACTGTATATGGGATGGATCCTCAAGTGCGGAAGTCTCTAGATGGTCATTTCTTCAGTCTCTGCTCCACACTCTGTTTCTAACTCCTACCATGGGTATTTTGATCC
>JADRCC010564836.1:0-15159 GCA_019843855.1 Hylomyscus alleni
CATGTAGAAAATGCTCTTTCCACACATTAATCCTACACTTTCAGGAGAATATAAGCAAATTAAGCAATAGAACTATTGTTCTGATGCCATTTTGCAATTATATGGTTCAGTACATGATTTATAGTTTGAAAAAACAGGACACTTATGCTTCTCTCAGTGACATACACTTTTAACTCCAAGCCCCTGCTTACAACTAGAGGAACCCATTGCAGGAAGAACAGTCCTAGAAATGATGGTGGACACCAGCTGCCTTCCACAGATTTATGAACATTAGAGACTCCTAAAGTCCCTAGGCATCCTTCCCATCACACACAGAGAGAAGAGCAGAGATGTAGCAAAATGCCCTTGGGAATTGAAATGACAGTGTCCCTCCTGTTTCTTGCCTTCTATCACTCAAACTAATTAAAAAAGAAAAACAAAAAAACAAAATTAAGTGCCTAAAAAGGCAAGCAACAACAATCATTTATAATCAAACCCATTTATGATCAAACCAACAATGTTTATAACAAATAACTCCATATGTCCAATGTATTATTATAGTAAATGAATTTTTTTCACCATTAAGAGAGTGTACTGACTGGTTTTGTGTGTCAACTTGACACAGGTTAGAGTTATCACAGAGAAGGGAGCTTCAGTTGGGGAAGTGCCAGCTGTGAGGCATTTTCTCAGTTAGTGATCCAGGGGGTAGGGCCCCTTGTGGGTGGTGCCATCTCTGGGCTGGAAGTCTTGGGTTCTATAAGAGAGCAGGCTGAGCAAGCCAGTAAGAAACATCTCTCCATGGCCTCTGCGTCAGCTCCTGCTTCCTGACCTGCTTGAGTTCCAGTCCTGACTTCCTCTGGTGATCAACAGTTCCAGTCCTGACTTCCTCTGGTGATGTGGAAGTATAAGCTAAATAAACCCTTTCCTTCTCAACTTGCTTCTTGGTCATGATGTTTGTGCAGGAATAGAAACCCTGACTAATACTGAGAGTTTATGTGACATTCTCTGGATGGTGAAAGAACTCATTTACCATAAGAGATTTCTGGGGCAGAAAAGGTTATGTTAATAAGGATCATGTGGTGTGATCGGGGTTCTCTGAAGGCCTACCCTCTTGGCCTTATTTTACCATTCAACAGTTGCAAGAAAACATCACAACCAGTCACCCTGTAAATTATACACACAGTTAACATAACAAAACATTTCAAAATAGAAATTTCCTTTTGTTCTCAAGAGACTATGTATGTAGGATCACATGGGATAGAAAGGGTATCAGAAAAGAATGACCACAGGTGGGGCTAATTTAGATCACTATGCATCGGGACCTTAGCAATCCAACCCAGGAATTTCCAGCTCAGGAAATGAGGCTACCTCATCTTCTCATTAGAAAATCAGCTCAATGGCAAGACCTGACATCCATGGAGCTAGAAGGAATTGTCTCTGCAATATCTAGAGCAACAGGTGTTTGAGAGTAACCCCATACTCTACCATGGCTCTAAACCTTATGCTTATTGGCATTATGGGAAAATAGTGATCTCTTGTCTCTAAAATCACCACAGAGAGTCAAGGTGATGAGAATGTACCTTCATGGTGCAACTCTCACCTCCAGGAAGCTGGGATTATGTATAAGAAGCCAACTTTACAAATGGAGATTTTCAGATCCAGAAAATTCCCTTAATCCTCATGCCTAAAGTGATTTAACCCTCCAGCAAAGACAAAGGTATACCACCTGAAGAGACGTGCGTTCTATGACTTATGAGCTCTTCTTAAAGGAAGATTTCTTCTAACTAAAGTGAACCTGCATTGTTTGGAGCTGCTCCACACAGAAGAGGGGTGTGGTGGTCTTTAGAGGTTCACTTCAGTCCCAAATCCTTTAACACTCTGGTCTACATGAAAAACATGCTTCCTGAAACAATTCATAGAACTCAGATACTTGGTGTGGTAAATGTACCTTATCTGTATTTCTTGAACTATTTTCTGAGAAACCCTCTGTGTTCAATAAAAATTTCTCAAAATGGTCAAAGGAGAACACACACTGGTACATACTTTTGTCTTCATTACTGGGGCTTGCCTAAGAACTAAAAGGCCCTTATTCTGAATGGCTCATTCAGATTAAATAGAAGAGTAACTGGCAAAGTATTCAGGAAGCCAAAAGAAAGAGGGTAGCCACAATATAGAAGAAGAAAAGCTCAGCTGCCAATTAAAGATACAGAAGGAACTAGAGCAAAGGTCAAAAGGTGAGATTTGCTCTCAGACTCTTAAGTCAGGATAATTGAACCAAGGAAAAGCACATGTCTGACATCCATGCCTCCCTCTGAGTATGAACTGGAGTGGCCAACAGTGAGGCTGTTTCATAAGTTAACACGACTTCTCATGATAGTGTTGAGCGCACATACAATCCTATTCAATGTTTCTACTTAAGGATTCTACTTTGGCTTTTATTTGAACTGTTACAAGACTTGAAAACCCACAAATTATTAAATCTTTCTACTTCATGAAGAGGATATGGAAGCCCACAAACACGGCTTAAATAAGATCATGAAAAAGCTGGTAGAGAGCAGAGAGCAGAACCAGGACTTTTGGTCCCTAGTCCCACACAACTCCTGAGTTCCTAGCCCACATCTAGTTCACATCTCCATTTCTGAAAACTGGCCACCCCTTGCTTTCACTGATATCTCTGTTTCAGATGTACAAATGGAGACTAGTGAGTTATTTGACTTCTGCAGCACTAGCACCCTGCTTTAAAAGCATCCCAACCCTCATGCTCCCATGACATTGCACTCATAAGCAGCCATAAAGCCACAGCTTGGCAGAATATGAGCTTCTGGCTTCACATGGGTCCCCACTGCACCTCAGATCCATCTCTTTGCCTGCCTCATGCTCCTTTAAAATAAATGTCTTTTTGGCTTCCAGAATGATGCAGCCTGCCAGGCAGCTGCCAGTCAGTTCTTTCACAAGTTTGCCTTGTTGCAGTGACAGGGCTTTATCAAAGTCCAGATGCTTTGGCATAAATAAATGGCTCATCTGGGACCTGGAAAGAGTCCAACTGAATATTACAGAAAAGACTGGGGTAGAATCATAACCAAATGATACACAGCTGGAAACCGTTAAGTTAGAAGCAGGAGACAGGAGGTAGTACTGGAAGAGAAGAGAAGAATGGGAGGAAAAATAATCAAAACAGTGACTACTGTTATCTGGATATTTCTGAGTTAAAATTACAAAGAGACCCATGGTTTATATCACAGTTGAACTAAGAGCATTTTTACACATTTAATAAATTATAATAATTGACCTTAAAACAAAGAGGTGTGGCATAGCTGAGAAGGTTGTATGATTTCCTTGGATGGATTGGATGAATCCCCTGCTGGTTAACTGAATCTATAGATGGCTTCATGGTGAATGAGGTTAAGAACTTCAGCACTAGGATTGCCCAGCTTTTGGGAAGCTATGTAAGTTCCCAGGCTTGCATGAAGCTCACCTGAACAAGGAAAGGACATTCAACAACACCACTCCTTTCTCAGTCCCAGGACTCAAGCAGATGAATCACAGAGATGAATCAGCAATGCCTGGTACCCAAGCCTCCAGCCTCTGAAAGCTATGATGACGTCACTACACAGAGGACAGAGGAGACAATGTTTGTATACAGAGGAAATTAGAACACACACACACACACACATACACACACACACACACACACACACACAGAGAGAGAGAGAGAGAGAGAGAGAGAGAGAGAGAGAGAGAGAGAGAGAGAGGAAACAGACAGGAAGGCAGACAGAAAGGCAGACAGAAAGGCAGACAGATAGATGGACAGAGAGACACAGAGAAACAGACAGTGAGACAGAGACTCCTTCCTAATTAAAGTCAAACACATAGATTGCCTTCTTAATAGGTGGCTTGATTTAATCTTCTTGATTAAAAATATTCCAAATTAAGTCATTGTTAAGAGATGCTAGACTTTAGACTTTTTAACCAAAGCAAACTATCGGGGACAGAGGTTCATTTTATCCTCTTTGTATTGTGTATGTTCCTGGTTTTTGACAGACAGTGCAGGCTGGATTCTAGAAAAATTTCCAACCAACTTGAGGCTGAACTTTGAGAATGCCAAAATGAAGGTATGTGTAAATCAGATGGCTACGTAAAACGAACCTGTCTACATGACTATTCTTGTGCCTACTTTGGCCAGAAATCTAGGTTTTCTGTATAGACAGGAATCTGAAAGGATAAATTATTTCCCTTTGGACTTTATTGGGAAGTTTTTAATTGGAAATGACTGTACTTGTATGTTCCTGTAGGAACCATCAAAATGACTGACCCATAGCTCAAGTACTAGTCTTGGCTACTCAATGGTACACACAAAACCCACTCTTGTAGTTTGGAGGAGAAGTCAATCAATCTTCATAATGTCATGTTTTGCAAGTTTGTCATCTTTTATTAAAACTAATATGCAGAATGCGGTTAAAGTTGATATGACCCCATTCTAAATACATTTTTGTTTGATCAGGAAACATTTAAGGCTTGGGAGATAGAGTTCTTGCTTAGCATGAGTGAGACCCTATAGTCAAATCCCAACATGTAAAAGGAAGATATTTATCAAATAATCTAAAAGCCAGTCATTATGCTGGAAGTTGGGGGTATATTGTAGAATATATCCAAAGGAGTTCTTTGCTCTGTTCCAATTAATATCTTGGAATACCGGTCAATTCTAGAACAAAAGAAGGCTGGCGAGATGGCTCAGCGGGTAAGAGCACTGACTGCTCTTCGGAAGGTCCTGAGTTCGGATACCAGCAACCACATGGTGGCTTACAACCACCCGTAATGAGATCTGATGCCCTCTTCTGGTGCGTCAGCTACAGTGAATTATGCCAGAGCGAGCAGAGCCGGAGCAAGTGGGGCCAGCAGAGGTCCTGAGTTCAACTCCCACATGATGTGTGTGGCTCACAGCCATCTGTACAGCTACAGTGTACTCATACACATAAAATAAATAAAATCTAGAACAAAAGAAAACTGCATAGCTCAATAGATGTCTCATCCCTCAAAATGAAAACAGAATTGTGCTTTTAAAATCCTAATCTTGTGCCATTTCAAGCACACAAAACATATGAAGGAAAGTAAACTGGAATTCTTTCTGCAGTCTGATAGCTAATCTGTGGCTTAAAACCTACTACAAGAGACTTCAACCCAATTACTAGTATAGTGAATGGGAATTGGGAAGATTCAGTACTGAAGATATGTTTCCTGGAAACATTTTCTAATTCAACATTCACAATTCAAGAGCAATCCTGAAATAGATTTGGGTGCTGTTTGCTGGCCAAAATGGCATTGCTGTGTGACAATAACATACACACCACTTACAGCATAGCCTGCAGTTACAGACTGAAATTGCATGGCTTGTGCTATCTTTGGTTTAGTTTAGGAGTTAAGTTGTTTTTTTTTTTTTTTTCCTGCATGGCTCTCTAGGTCAACTTTCACTCTGATCTGTAACATGGAGAAGTCGATGTCCACTGATTAACTAACCAGGTGTCCTTCCCCTCAGCCTTCTGAGATTTACAAGAAATCAAGGGTGGAAGCAGCAGCTAATCTCACACCTCTCTCTCTAGATCAGCATCATTGTCTGTCAAAGACCTTACTCTTATCAGGTCACCCAGGCTTCCCAGGCTTCCCAGGCACAATCTCACGGAGTCAGTACCTTCTCCCCTTCTTCATTCCTCTATATCTGGAGGGAAGTGTGTAACCTTGCTGGTAATTTCCCTCCACCTTGTAAATACTTTTAGATCTGGTCCTTGTTTAAGTGTGCAATCTGTTTCTTGCCATAGCAACACAGGGATTTCATATTATCTCAAGATTTGTACCTTCAGAAAAGCTTTCCTATTTTCTTATTCCACTGTTTCAAGTTTGCATGGTTTAAATTTGCATTAAAAGGGCAAGATTTCATAAGATCTATTGGCCGATTTGAGTTAGTAACAGGATTAAGATGGTTTACAATAAAGGTCTTAGATTTTATTCTCTAGCATAAAATATTATAACATTGATGGGGGGGCTCCCTTTATGCTTTACTTTCAGCTTTAATAGTAGTTGAATGATTGATCCATAATGAATCCTTCTGCCCTGGCTGTTAACTCCTTGGCAAAGGACAGACAGACTTTATGGTCCACATATTAAAGTAGTCACTGGAAATTCAGTTCAATAAGCTCTGAGATACCGAGAAATGGGCATGTGACATCTCTCCTTCTTATACTGCAGTATAAGATTTATTTCATTTTGCTGATTTTTATCATTTAGCCCCTATTATTGAGTCACTGATTGAGCAGTAGATAGTTTGGCTCCAAACTACTCCAGTTCTGCAAAGCCAAGGTACATAATAAAGCCAAGGACAAATGGGTGTCTGTCATCAGAAGCCATGGCGCATCTGCAGATTGATGGACACAAGCCATCTTTTCAGTATTCCCCACCTGCATCTGGCACTCCCTATCCACCCATTTTTTTTTCTTGCCCATTGGTGTCACTTCCACTTTCTCATTTGCAAAGAAATTAATTCTGGAAGAATAGTGAGAGTCATGTCCAAAGGTTGCAGGTCTGACGACAGGGTGTGATGGACAGTGGTCCACGTCTTGATGAGTAGATGGTATGGTGTCCTGGCTAAGCACTGACTTCACAATCAGGCCTGGATTTCAACCCTCAGGCCATATCCTGTTAGCTTTCCTCATGGCTCAGTGGCATAAGGAATCCAAGCCTCACTGCTGTCTTTTGTAAACTGTGATGTTTTAAAATACCTATAGCGACAGCTGTTACAAAAGTGTAGCTAGGAACCTCTTAGCACACACAGTGTGTAGTCAGTGCCCAGAGGATGCAGACATTAATTAACAAATGATATGCTTCTTGGCATCTTTCAGTACTCATCCCAGCTCCCACAGCCTGGCCAGAATGAACAAAGGTTTATCCATTTCATGTATCTAGGTTTGCTGTTTCCTTTGGTTACATTTTTCTGAAGCACAGAGCTCCCAGGCACATAAATCCATCATTATCAAAGAGTAGGGCTAGAAAGAGGACTCAACTGTGAATTAAAACCTTGCCATGCAAGCAGAAAGACCTGAATTCAGACTCCCAGAACTCATTTAAACATATGAGGAGCATGCTAGCTCATCTGTATTCTAGCCTCAGAAAGCAGAGGTAGATATTTCATCCCAGACTACAGAGCACATTAGTCTAGCTAGAGTTGGTGAGCTCTGAGTTTGAGAGACCTGCTTCAAATAAGGTGAAGAACTATCCAAGATTCTGGATATCAGTTCCAGATCTCTACAAACACATGGCACTCTAGTCCACTCCACATGTGCAACTACCTTCATGCATGCATTCCTATAAATGTGAACATGCATACACAAATATGTATTAAAAATAGAAAGGGGATAAACATAGACAGGCAGTGTTTGCCCCTTTTAAAATCATATTTCTAAAATGATACATTAGACCCAACTGGACTTTTTTTGACTGTGTGTCTGAATCAAATAGGACGAGAGAAATACCACTCACCACGTGAGTGTATCTAGCAGATAATCCTTTGTTTCTTTGTCTGCTGATAACTTCTCTACTGGAGAACTTTTTGTTTGTGATCCCTATGTACTCAAATCTGAGAAGATTCAAGTAGAATTTGTTTTAGAGTTACTACTGCTGTGATGAAACACCATATCTAAAACAACTTGTCGGAGGAAAGGTTCACTCACAGTTCTATAAAACTCCATTATCGAAACCGGTGAGGGCAGGCACTCAAGCAGGGCAGGAACTCAAAGGCAGGAGCTGATGCTGAAGCCATAGATGTGTGCTGTTTACTGGCTTGCTGCTTATTGTTTGCTCACGATTCTTATAGAACCCAGGACCACCATCTCAGAGATAGCACCATCTACAATGGCTGGGCTCTCCCCCACTGGTCACTAATTAAGAAAATGCCCCAGGGGTGAATTGAGGTTCATTTTTAATTAGAAAAAACAAATAATTTTTAACTAGAAACTTTCCTTTCTCATGAACCTCCAAGATAAAGCATCAATATTCCTATTCTACAAAACATAAATAATTTTAAAAGTCTCACAATCCTTACAAATTCAAGAACATCAAAAGTTCCATCTCTTTAAAATATCTAATTTACTTAAAAATCCAAAATCTCCTTTAAAAGTTCAAAGTCTTTCAGCTGTGAGATCCTGTAAATTTAAGAATTAAGTTAAATACTTTACTCGAGAGAGAAAAATCAGGACAACGTCACAATCTGAACAAAGCAAAATCGAATTCAAATGGTGTAAATAACTCATAGTCCATTTGCCTGGGCTTCACTCACAATCTTCTGGCGTCCTCCAAGGGGTTTGACTCACTTCTCCAGCTCTGCCCTCTGCAGCACACACAGCTTGGCTAGCTTCACTCCACTGCTGATGCTGTTCTTGGTCGTTGTCCCATGACACTGGCATCTCCAAAACTTGCTGCAACTGGACTGCACTTTTCCCTTAACCTCCCCTGGGCTTTCTTCAGAGACTTCAGCCCTGCTAAGCAGTGCTAAACCTCAGCTACTCAGTACCATCTGGGTGACTCTTACACTACCAAGTTCAAACGCCACTACAACTGTGGCTGCTTCTGGAATCTACCTTCTGTGTGCAGACCCTGAGGAAACACCTCCCAGAAGATTTCACTTCATAATACAGGTCTCCTCTTAATCCCTGCCAATATCTTAGCTCCAGCTAACCAACATCAACTGTTCAAGTAAAGTGAAGATTTCAGTAGTGCTAGTCTCTTGTTAATTATGGGTGAACTTTAAGCCCTAGCTGACTGGAATGACAGAATCTTAATTCAAAATAGCACACAACCTTGATAGTCTTTACACTTCCGTATGAAACTTTACAAGCCAAACCCCCCTCTTCTGCACTGTTCTTAACATTCTTCTAAACTTATAGCTCAATGGCTTTTCTGGCCAAAAGTTTCAAAGTCCTGCCATAGTCTTCCCCAAAACATGGTCAGTTTTGTCACATCAGTACCCTAGTATTGACCAAGTGGTACCAACTTGTCTTAGGGTAAATATTGCTGTGATGAAATGCCATGACCAAGTCAACTTGAGGAGTCAAGGGTTTATTTGACTTATACTTCCATCTAACTGTTCCTTATCAAAGAAAGTCAGGATAGAAACTCAAACAGGCAGGAACCTGGAGGCAAGAGCTAATGCAGAAGTCATAGAGGAGTGCTGCTTACTGGCTTGCTTCTCAAGGCTTGCTCAACCTACTTTCTTATAGAACTCAGAACTGTCAGCCCAAGGATGGCACCACCTACAGTGGTAGTGCCTTCCCCATCAATCAGTAATTCAGAAAAAGTCACTCTAAATGCACAGTTTGCATATGTGGACTAGAATTGACTATCACGCCTCTCGATTTCCATCTGTTTTTCTTGTTTGTTGCATGTTGGGAAAGGTAAGGGGATGATACATGAATAAGAAACCATAGTAAATAACAGTCAGAATAGTTTTCTGTGAGTCAGGTAACCTTATAAGTTCTTTGTGGATTGACTCACTGAGTTCTTGTAATTCTCCAACAGACAAAGTTATTATCATATATCTGTGGATGAGGAAACCTTAGCAGGAAATAGCTAAGTATTTCTCTGAAGTTGCATAGTCTGAAACTTGAGAGCTGAGATTCAAACATCATGGTCCTTGTTATATTGATGAGACTACTCTTTGGTTTGACAAGAATTGCTCATGTTAATGATTTAAGGTAAGAAGTCTCAATTTCATGCTGGCAGCTTTGAGCTTTTTTCTTCGTCTGTTCAGGTTGTTGTGGTAAAACGCATATATTATGCATTTATGGCTTATAATTAACAGATTTATTTCTTGATGGTCTGGAAGGTGAGAAGTCTAGAATCTCGATACCAATGGGTATGGAGTCTGATTGGGGCCCATCCTCTGGCTCCTTATAACTGTTTTTTTCACAAGAAAGAGTAGATGAGCTAGCTTTCTGGAAATCTAATCATCTCTCAAAGTCATCATCTCCAAAGATCTTCGGGTTTGTGGTTAGGGATTCAATGCATGGGTGGGGAGGAGGATACGAACTTTCAGACCATGCAAGTCTCTCAATCTACGAGTCAACAGCAGCTATTTTTATAACTAAAGTAAGACAGGTAGTTTGCAAAACCAGCTTGTGGGGAGCCTTGCTGCCCACCTTAAAGATGGTGCTGACCTCTTCAGCCTTGCTGGCTTATTACAACTCCTTATTTGGCATGGGGCTGTGCCAGCAATGGCCTGATTATTTGCCTTATCTGACCCAGCGCATGAGCAGGAGCCACATGGCCTCCAAGGTCAGCCAGGCTAGGGTATAACCGGCCACTCCCAGTGGGGTTCGTCGCCATTTTCTGCTAAGCTGTAACTGCATTAAGGATCCTGAGTAAAGCTACCTTGAGAAGGAATCTGCTTGTCCTGTGTCTCCTTCCCGCCGGTCGGGGTTGGCGAGGGACAAGACCAGCTTAGCAATTTGGTACCCTGACTAAACTGAGAAACACACAAACCCTTCTCCAAACAAAGCCACCAGTCACTCCTCACAAACAACCCCTAGTAACACTGTAACAACCCTCTTAGGCGGCCTTTTGTGCCATCAGCATCTTGAAGCATACTGTAAGGAAAGCAGCATGATGAGCTAGATCAGTTTGAAGTTCATGTGCAGTATTCTATGAATGAACCTTAAAAGAAAACGTCCATTTAGTATCTTTTGCCTATGCATATGATTATAGTTAGATGCATCATGGGAAAGGATATGCACAATAAATGAAGGGTTACATAATCTAGTCTACCAATCAAATCAGAATGCCATTCACACCCTACCCTGAGAATCCAACTCCTCCTCCTTCTGGACTCAGAAAGCACCAGGCAGTCATCAGGGGTACTTAGACAAATCTTGGAGAAGCCTGTTGATCCCTCCCAAGTATCTACTCTGTACTTTGTTTTTGAATAAAACTCCTTCCTATTTTGCTAGCTGTGTGCATAGCTTTGATTCTTTGTCCAAGAATCTAGAAATACCTAACCCTAACACAGGTAACATAGGTACTGCCTCATACATGTATGATAGATTTCTACTACTGGATAACAAATGAATAGCAACTTAGAAATTTAAAGCAATAAATACATTATCTCGTATTTCCATGGGTCAGGACAGCACAACTCAACTGGCTCTTCTATTCAGAACTCAGAGGAACATCAAGCCACTAGCTAAGACTGGGGCCTCAGTGGAGGTGTGAATGGTCTTTTAAGAGCACAACATTCTTGGCAATATTCAGTTCCTTGTGTCTCTCCAAAAGCAGTGCACATCAAGACTGGCATGTCTCTCGGGCTAAAAAAAAAAAAGTATCTTATTTTTCAAGGCTTTCACTTAAGTAATGCCCACCCAGAATAATCTGTCTTTTGCATTAGTTCAGAATATAGCCTAGTCACAGGCGTAGCATCTCCTCAACATGCATGGGTCCTTATCACAATCGGGGGAGGAATATACATGGTGTGTATATGGAGAGCTAGGAATTTTAAGTGTGATCTCAGATTTCTCCCCACCACAGTAATAATGAATGTGATGCCAGTGATCTTGACCTGGCCTCTAGGGACTCTCAAGAGGAACTGCTGTGACAAGAATTCAAATTTGGTAAGTGAAAAAGAACCTTTTAAACTCATTCAAAGCTAATTTTAAAACTGGCTGAGCCATTTTAATGGCCAAGTCCCCAGACTACAAAGGCAGATCAGTTCTTCATGGCTACAGAGCATCAACCCTCAAGGGACTGTGCTTTCTTTGTAGTTTAGAGCTATAGACAGGGACAGGGAAGGGAAGTGTAGATATAGATGGCTGATCCAAAGACCAAAATGGTTCAAGTTCATTCTAAATTTATTAATTAGATAATTCTGGTTCTCATTTTACGTTTCAGGGTCCTCAACAGTATTGACACTCTAAAAGGCTGAAAAGAGACCTCAATAATGAATACATCAAGAGAAGAAGAAACCAGCCTTTCATGTAAAACATTCAGTTTTCTTATATCAGAGAAAAAAAGCAATCAATAAAAATAGCTTCCAGAAACTCTGTGAAATTTTAAGAACCCCAAATTTTAAGAGATCTGAGCCAGACACTGATTTCTATGGCAAGTTTGATCAGAAATTCTCACAAGCACTGGAGGTTTCCAAATATGTGTATGTCTTCACATGATCTCACCAGCAACAGAGAGAGAATAGAAGGTAAGTGAAAGTAAGTGGCGTGGTTGGCCAGGAGGGAGAGGATTTCTTTCTTAGCAGTTTAATAACAAGGTTGGTGGTCAAAAGAAGAAGAGACATATCTATCCCATTTAAACATGTTAGAAAGAAACAGTGCAGTCTAACAGAGCCAGAAAGAAGAGCATTCTAGGCTCCACTCACAGAGGAACCCACAGTAAGGGAACCTTTGCAGGGTATTCCTCTGCAGCTGTAGGAAGAGTCTGTAAGAAAAGCAGTTGAAGAAACCACACAAAGGTGTGTTCAGCAGTCCTGCCTGGTGATTATGGACCTGTAGACTGATCAGATGGACAATTACTTCATTTAACTTCCCAGGAGAACTAAGGTGTGAGTTTCAAAGTAGATTCATCAATGTAAGGAAGATACTGACTATGGAACTGGAAAAGTAGACCCAAGAATCCCATCAAATTCAAATGAAGAAACCATAGTGAAACAAACCAAGACAGAAATAGATGGAGTGGTTTGTATATGATTGCAGAACTGACTACTTTATAACAACAACCAATTAAAGGCTATGGAATACTAATTGTCCCTCTCAACAGTCTTTAGTTGCTTATGGTTCTTTGTCTAGGGGTGGAAACTCTTGAGATTTCTCCCTCCATATTAGAATGTCTATTGACATTATTATGGTTCAGGTGTTATTTACACAAACCACACTAAGCAGACTCAGGAAACTGTGTTTTAAATTTTTGCATTTGTATGTCAGTAACTATATTAATCAAAAGGAGACCATCAATTTGAGAGGGAGCAAAGGCAAGACATGGAAACTGGAAGGAGAACAGAAAAGGAAGGAACTGATATAATTATAAGTAACATTGTACAAACTGCCTTGTCTGGCCTTAGTGGGAGAGGATGTGTCTAGTTCTTATGCAACTTAATGTGATACTCAGGAGTAGTGTGGCTCTTTCCTTTTCTGAGGAGAAGGAAAAGGGGAAATGGGGGACAGGGTGGGAAGGTGGGACTGGGAGAGAGGAGAAAGAGGGGCTATGATCCAGATGTAAAATGAATAAATTAATAAAAACAAAAAAATACAACATAAATAAGCACAGAGAGGAGGGGAGAGAGAAAGAGAGATGTCACCTTAGTTTCCTTTTCAAATATTGACACTTGACTTGATTGCTGACTTATAGTTAGAAGAGGCTGTCTTATACTCGTTCACTATGCACAATCAACACCAAGCACAGCCACGAAAATGGCAGATGTTCAAGAAGTTCATGTGGAGAGTCAAACACATAGGAATCCATAGGCAGGCAACAGTCTGGGTCAGAGGCAGCCACCTCACCAATTGTTAAGGAACTCACATGAAGACCAAGCTGCACTTTTGTTACATATATGTAGGGGGCCTAAGTCCAGTCCATGCACACTCTTTGGTTGGTGACTTAGTCTCTGTGAGCCCCCATGGGCCCAGGTTAGTTGGCTCTGTAGATCTTCTTCTGGTGTCCTTGACCCCTCTGGCTCCCTGAGTCTTTCCCCTGACTTATCCACAAGACTCTCTGGCTGTTGTTATCTACATCTGTTTCCATCAGATGCTGGATAAAGCTTCTCAAATGACTATTATGTCAGACTTCTGTCTGCAAGCATAGCAGACTATCATTAATAGTGTCATAGGTTGGCATTCTTCCATTGGGATGGGTCTCAAGTTGGGCCAGTGATTTAGTTGGCAATTTCCTTACTCTCTGTTCTAGCTTTATCCCTACATATCTTGTAGGATGGACAAATTTTAGGTTGAAGTTTTTGTCGTTAGGTTAGTATCCCCCTCCCTCCACTGGAAGTCTTGCCTGGCTACAGGAGGTAACCACTTCAATCTTAATATCCCCCATGGCCTCCCCACTGAAAAACATTAGCTTATACTTGCTTCCCTCAGATCCCCTTTCTGTAGTTGTTAATTTAAAGTATTATCTTGATTGAATTGAATCATAACCTAGGAGACTAGTGAAAGGCACTGATAGGTAATCTTATTTAGGAATTTATAAATACAGTCAGGCCAATAGTTTAATCCATTGATGGAGTCAGACTTTGAAATGCAATTGGAAAGTGTTAGAACTATGGGAGGCAGATCATAGCTAGAAAAGGGGCTCTCTAGTTGTTTATCTTCAAAAAGTGCAACTTAGCCTTTGCCCACACAGGTCATCTTCTATGTTTACTGGCGGTTATGAAGCAAGCAACCTCTATCATACACACCCAGGCATTCTGACGTTTGTAAGGCCTAAAGCAGTGGATCCAGCTAACTATGGGGTGAAACTTCTGAAACCATGGTCAAAAATATTCTTTTCTACCTCTTAAGTGTTAATGTCAGATCTTTATTACAGCATGAAAATAATTTACACACACTCCAAATCTCTTTCCATTTTGTAAAAAGCTATATCAGCTCCCAAATAGTGGCAAGGTTGTGGATGGCATTGTTTTCCAGACTGTAAAAATGCAAGGAAGAACAGTGGCAAGCCTCAGCCTTGTCATTTCCTCCATCATACTTGGTTCATAGTTGTAACCACTGCTGAACATGCCAAGATGAGCGTCCACTCACTCATTCACTGCATGCTTAGTGAGTACCCACCACACTCATAGCAATTAATTGGTCCGTGGATATTCAGTGATGTGTAAAACAGATCTGGCTCTCTGGCTCTGTGGAGTTTTCAGTTATCAAGAACGATGATTTAAATGTTAGAATTAGCATCAGGCAATTTGTCACAAATGACAGCCTCCTATACCTTAAGCAGCCAAGCAAGAAAAACACTATTAGCCATAAACAGTAGCATTTTTCAATTTATTCCCTCACTCAATCGATAAAATAATTGCTGTGTAAGTAGGAAGAACTGAGTTCAAATCCCCAGTGCCCATGTAAAAGCCAAACCTAGTCACAAGAATTTGTAACACAAGCACCAGAAGGAAAAGATAAATGGATCCCTGGAGCATCATAGCCA
>JADRCC010564837.1:0-17150 GCA_019843855.1 Hylomyscus alleni
ATGTGTGATTGCTTAATCAGAGTCTGTTTAAAACAGCTCTCTCCTGAAGGCTCACTTAGAATTCCTTCCAATCTTTTCACATATATCAGAATGTGAGTGACTGTTTATTTCTGTTCATCCAATTTTCACAAGGGAAGAGAACAAAGTGTTTTCTTAGCTTGACTTTGTTTGCTTGTTTTCATTGAATTTGTTGTTTGCTTCATAAGAAGCTGTGTGTGTGTGTGTTAGATGAAATTGAGTGAGTCCAGAAGTGCAGAATTTGAGTGGCAGGCTAGTCTCATTCACCAGATGAATCACTCACTCCAAGCACAAGTAGTTCAATTTTGTGCCTCAGCAAAACTGTAGATTACTACATGCCATACACCAGTGGGTTGCAACCCCAGCTCAGAATTAGAATTCTACTGGGAGCTAATTTTAAATACCAGTGTTCATTCCCTTACCCAGATTGTGAATGTTCTCGTGTGTGTGTGTGTGTGTGTGTGTGTGTGTGTGTTTGTGTGTGTGTGTTCACATACATATGGTGTTTGACATCGAGATGCTTCCAGTGCACCCAATGGAACTGGATGAGAATCAATCAAGGATCTACACATTTTCACTGGCCCATTCTGAATATAGAATGAGATGGTAGAGTTCATGAATAAGAAATGTGCTATAACTTAACTACGGAAAAAAATATGGAATGGGATATTTTCTTAAACAAATTTGTATACTTAGTATTCCTTAGAGAATAAATTGATTTTTATTAAGACATCAAAATGGATCCAGTGGCACTGAAGTGAGCATTTTTATTCTAGAATTTGTAAGGAGTTAATCAGAATACCCAAAGAATTGACCTACCTTACTTTTTTTTTAAATCAGAGACTACACTTAGAATTTTTTAAATCACAGAACATTCTAAGTTGGGGTCAAGAGGCTCAATAGCTAAGAATGTTTTCTGCTCTTGCTTAGTATATTTGTTTGGTTCCCAGCACCCACATGTTAATTCAAAATTGCTTCCAAGAGTCTTCTGTCCTTGACTGATACCAGACATACTCATGGTGCTTTTTCATACATGTAAGCAAAACACTCAAATGCATAAAAGGAAATAAATAAGTCTTATAAAAATGTTAAAAATTGTAATTTCAGGTTGTCTTTTTTATCCAAAGAAATGTTTTGTGATGACTCTAAAATCATATATATTTGCCATATTTTTTCCACATACTAGTACCATTTTACTTTAGATCTATCTTGTGAGTATACATAGTCACAAAACATACATTATACACATGCTTCTGTGAGAATTTTGGTTGTTAGTTCCCCTGAAGAGCTGCCTTTAACCCATCAGAAAATTGGCCTCAAGAAAATCTTGTTATCTTACTCTTACTATCTGTAGTGGCTATTCCTCATTGTAAACTTGACTATATCTGAAATGAACTACAATCCAGAATTAGAGGGCTTGCCTGTATCCCTAATCTGGAGGCTGAGAGATACAAGTTTCCAATCTGAATCTTGGCATAGAGGTCTTGAGGCATAGTGACTATGAATCCCAGAAGATTAAGATCGAAGATCTACCAGTTCTAGGTCATCTGTGATTAAAGGTGTGGTGCCACCACACCTTTAATCAAGGTCATATCTTTTGCTGGAGACCTATATAAGGGCATTGGGATAAGGAAGGCTCTCTCTGCTTTGCCTGCTTGCCTTGTGGGACTGAGCAACTGCTAGATCCTTGGACTTCCATTCACAGCTACTGTTGACCATTGTCGAGAGTTGGACTACAGACTGTAAGTCATCAATTAATTCCTTTACTCCATAGAGACTACCATAAGTTCTGTGACTCTAGAGAACCCTGACTAATACAATATCTTCTACTTCCTCTTGTGTCTTTGGTGTCATGCTCTGCGAGAGGCTTTCTTAAGCAGACATTTTGCTGCAAGCACATTATCACCTCTATGATAACTCCCAACTTCTAGGACAGTATTGTGCACCTTGAGAAGCCTTCTGAATTTGTCAACCTACGGACAGCAACTCTCTCTAACCTCTAAGTCCTGCTGCAAAGCTTTCTATCAGGTCTGATGGTCTCTGTGGTATTATAATCATGGGAAGAATAGGATTTGTTGAAAAGAATCATCACCTAATTTTGTCCCTGTTAAACAGATACTGCCATGCTGTCTAGCATGCCATATCACATTTCTCTTCATGGCTTTTGTAACACAATTGTGACCAACTCATAATTTTCTTACTTAGATCTGAATTTTTGTATTATTGGGGATGATCCCAGAGGCAAATGCCAATCGATAAATAACAAATAATATGGAATTAACCCTTTGGTTCTTTTGCCTTAAGCACAAATAACCTTGAGCATCTGAACCTCAGTAAGAAAGTCACTTCTACCTCTATCATCTCCATCATTGTTCCTCACAAAGAGCAAAATATGAGACAAAGTGCACCTGCCAGATGGCCACTTCCATTACTGTCTCTTCAGGCC
The DNA here is from genome assembly GCA_019843855.1 of Hylomyscus alleni. Lineage (NCBI taxonomy): Eukaryota > Metazoa > Chordata > Mammalia > Rodentia > Muridae > Hylomyscus > Hylomyscus alleni. The sequence goes on from JADRCC010564837.1 coordinate 2,465, forward strand.
ATGAGCACAATATATCTATCTAACCAGTTCCTATGTTTGTATAAACACTTCTAAACACCCAATCAATCACATCTTTCTAGCTAGCACTTTTCTTAGAGACGTATATCCCCTGACCTAGTAGAGACTAGATGGGACTCCTTTCTTTCATGAGCTGTGGATTTAATGGACCAGACACAACAATGGCACAGGCGAGTGATTTCAAGGAACTCTCATTATAACCAGGATCTATGTTGCAGTGATTCACAGGACACAGGTACTGCCTTTAGAGACACATTGCCTTATAGAGAGTGCTGCAAACAACCAGGCTGACAGCTTTTTCTAAAGGTCAAAAAGGTTATGTGAGTCTCTTAACTGTAAAACTCTGGCAGAGAGAAATTTATAAGTTTCCGTCTTCCAGAAAGTCTACTTTGGTAATAGTGTATCTATTAAAATTTGTGCAGTAAGGTAGCCCATTTTGGATAGTGAATGAGAACATGATCAATGACTTTTTTAAGTATAGGGGCATGTGTGCATATGTATGTGTGTGTGTGTGTGTGTGTAAGTGTAAATGTAAACTGAATTGATAGCTAGTAACTAACTTGCTTTTCTAATGCTTTCTTTCCTTGATTGCTTTCTGTAAGTATACCATTTTCTACTTATTGCTATTTCTTGTAAGTTCTTTCATAATCAGGTTCCCAAGTTTATGCTAAAATCCACAAACAGGAGCTAGGATTAGTGAAGCCTGCTTTAAAAGCAAAGGAGTTGATCACAGCCCCATCTGTCTTCCACAGGCAGAATATTTGTACAGATGGGACGGACACAAAGATGCTCTGAAGGAACCCTAAGACAGTCCAGTCTGAATGGGTACACAGTGTATTCTACAGTAGAGGTTCAGGAGTGTAAAATCACCAACTTTCAATGGCTGCAACATCTCGATTTGTGTTCGAAGAACATTTAATAGCACAGATTTTCAATACTTCAAAAGACCTGAGTACAAAGAAGTGAATAGTGTCTTGCTGCAAAGCATTGTAAACCATGGTGCCTGATAGAACAGATGTCCTCACGGCTCTAGGATTCCAGCTTCAAACAGCTTCACTGTGTTTTGAAACTCTGACAATTGATAAGGACATAAAGTAAGTTGTTCTTCCCTTTGGATACAAAGGGAGTTGGAGTTTTAGGATAAACATGGGGCTCTTCTATGAACCTAAATGTGAACTCCTGTCAGCTGATTCCCAGTATAGACAAAAGCTTGCTCCAGACTGGTCCTGCAGAGAGTGTTAAAGGAGACTGGAGGTAATCTTTTTTCCTCACCTACTTTCACAAGGAGTTGAAGCATAAAATGTAAATTTTTGGTGTATAAAAAAGCCACTGAAGTCATTCCCCTTTGCTACACTTTGAAGAAAAGGATTATTCTGTTTAATATGTAATTCCTGTGTGTCTGAGATTTTCACTAATAGATAGAGTTAGCTTTAAATGTTTCTTCCTTTTAACATGTCCCTTACTTCTTAAAAACATTCCTTTGTACCATTATCTAGAGATTTTTGATTAAATGTTCTTGATATGTTTAGTAAAAGAAATAGATATTGTTTGACTCTTAATGGACAGATAATGACCTAGGTAGTATGAGGTATGATGTTCTAGATCTGAGATAGAAACATTTTCAGCTTCCACCATGTGGATTTAGCTTGCCACTAAAAGGCAAAGAATGACACATTTTTTACTTGATACTCAAATCAGACAGATGGAGGGAGGAAACAGGTTTTTAGGACAAGCACAGATGCCATGTTCAATATGAGGTTGACTTTATACAGCTCTAGACTTCCTTTTCATCTCACAAACACTTCCCATGGTTCTGTGTGTTCAGTCACAAAAAGTACCTTGACTGTAAGAGATATTTTCCAAGACAGGCTGCTCTGTTTTTATATAGAAACTGACCATCCTTCTAGATTTCCTCTCTGTTTAAATATATATAACAGCACTGCTGGAATCATAGTGTTTGCTTGTGATACATGAGCCTAAAAAATAATATTTAAGGGTTTGTTTGACTTTTATTAACTTTATTTTGCTTCCATTTATTATAATATAGAAGGGAAGGCTTGATACCACCTAGGAGGATCTTCTAATTCATGAGGAAGAATGAGATATGGAGAGTTTTAGATCAATGATCTAACTGGTGCATGTAGAAGGTTCTGGTGGCTCTTGCAGCCCTGGTTTGGATAAAAAAAAAGAAAATACAATGTTGGGCTATGAAAATAGTTTAGCTGAAGAAGTATTTGCTTTGTTCTAGCCCCAGAACTCATGTAGGTTTTTTGCTTGTTTGTTTGATTTTTTGTTTTTTGTTTGTTTGGTTTTTTTTTTGTTTGCTTGTTGTTTTAAATCTAGGCCTGGTAATACATACTCTTAATTGAAGGCCTGGGGAAGTGGGAAGAGATGGGTCCCTGGGCTTATTAGCCTGAAAGTCTAGCCTACTAGATAAGGTCCAGACAATGATCTATCTTGGCTAACAGAAGCATCCTTTTCTCAACTGAAGAATGGAGCCCAAGATGTCCTATTTGTTGAGTTCATTCTTAATTGAGCTGTATGACTAGACAATTGTTTTTGTACCTTAAGAATATTGTTTATTTTTGTTTCAGACCCTGTACAGGAAAGATGAGCTCAAAGCTCACCTGTCTTGAAAAAAGGAATTGACTTCCGAGACCCAGCAAGGGGTCAGCAGGAGGTAGAAGGAATCTGACCTAAGTGGACTAGAGAGAGGAAACTGCCAGTTAAATTCAGATTGTTTCTTAGAGTAACTGTCTTCTCTGGGATGTAAAATGCAGCAGTGTTTCACATTGTTCTTTGCTGAAACATGGCCTCCTCTTATCCCAAAACAACATTCTGGAGAGACACAACATTCCAGTTGTTTTACAGGTTGAAACATGTAAAATGATGAAAGTACTTGGAAAACTATGCCTTTTGTGTGATAGATATATGAACTGCTAAGCTATGACTAGGTCAAGTACAAAGGATTTCACCACAGCCTGATAGTTGTCCCTTTTGGATAAGCTCCAGCTTACTAATAACAAATGGATAAAGAGGAGGAAGAGTGCTTCCTTACCTCATCTGGAGATCATCTTCCCACTTTCACCTTCATCATGTACCTTATAAGCATATGCACAATGCTAAGTTCTGTTGAATGGATTTTCAGGTATCATATTTCAAATCCATTTTGTATAACCCCCCATTATGTCCACATCACCAGATCATTTTGGCCAAGATAACTGGCATGTGCAATGATCACACTTTTTTTTTCCACCTACCTGCCTTCTTCCACCAGTATCTTTTTTTATATAATAGTAAATATACTTGAATTCTAATCCTTTACAGAGTTATTTTATTGAGAGTTCCATATATCTATCTAATGAATTGTAGTATCCTTTCCTCAATGCCTTCTCTTACCCCCCTCTTTTCCTGATGTTCTTTTTCATCTTAACACACCTGCCTCTGACTTTCATGGCCTTTTTTTCTGAATGACCCAAAGAAATTAACTGCAGTGTCTTGACTGAGCATGGTATATGAGTTTCTTTCCAGTAGCAATGGCAACATGTCAATGACTGAATAAAATGAAACCCCTTCCCTAACTATGCTTAAATACCAATAATCTTTCAATGAAATGGGACATTAGGGATTCATCTCACATCCAGGATGTAGCTTTTTCTTCTGGAGTAGAAAGATTATTTTTTTGACTCTTGATGTATACACCCAATCTGGAAATAAATTTTATTATCCATTTATTAGCTCTTCTTCTGTATACAGATATCTTTGGAGATCCATACTAAATTTGAATAAGGTGGTATTATTTTCATATCTGTGGAGCCCCATCACATTGCAGAACTGATTTTATAATCCATATAGGATGCAACAGTGTCACAGATAGTCATAGGATTTGACTAGTTTATGTTAAATTTTAATAAATCTTGTACAAAGAAACAAACTTTATATTCTGTAATTTCCTTCATCTTTGAAGTTCCTTACATATATGTTTCATCACACCCAAACAAGACACATGATATAAATTCTTTGAGTCCTGCTTTTGTTCTTTACTATTGTGAGTTCCATACAACCCAGGATTTCCCAATCATTTTTACACTGAAACTCCCTAAGCTTGGAGAACTCCAGGGAATGACACTTTAGTCATCCAGCCCTCTTTATGCTCAGGTAGGCTTGGGTCTCACAGTTGGATTATATCTTCTATTGTGCTTTCTTGGCTCAAGTCATCCATCATAACATACACCACTCCCAGAACACCATCTACTATGATTACAATGACACTATAAACTCAGCTGCAGCCAAAGTTAGGTGGATTATAATAGCTGGACTATCTGGCTTATATTTCATGCTTCTACCCACTTGGAAGCACTCAGGTTAAAGGACATTTTATAAAGGACGTGTATTAAGGCATTTCTCTATCTTTTTGATTAAGTTTTTTGCCCCTTTGCCCTTCCATAACTCTCATTATAACTGAAATTAGTTGCTCACTGGCTGTGTTCTCTGTTCAATTATATGGTTCTTGAGGACAGGGGTCAACCTTATGATCTATCTACTCCACTGATACATCTTTAGTACCTAACACATTTCCCTAACAGCCACTTATTTATTAAGTGGATTGATAAATGGACAGAGAATGAAAATACTGTCATTACTTTTTATTAGATTTAGCAAATGATTGTTCAACCTTTCATTTGAATCTGCCCTTGGGACTCTCAAGAACTTCACTGACTCTGTTCCTCTCCACCACTATTGATTTCTCTTCGAGGTCTTCATTCCTATCTATGCCAGAATTGGTTTGATAAAGTCTTTAAAACATCAGTTCTGTTTGCATTAGAGATGTTGGTAAAGGTGTGTGTGTGTGTATGTATGTGTTTGTGTTTATGTGTGCATGTGTAACAAATCACAACAGCTGGCCTCAACATAAGTTAAATTTTAAATATTTTTGTTATTTTGTTTCTTCAGACAGGATGTCACTATCTAATCTAGGCTGACATACAATTCAATATGTAGCCTAGATTGGCCTTGAATATGTAATAAATCTACCACAGACTCCTCAATTGTTGATTCAGGTATGCCAATATGCTTAGTTTAAAATTTAAAAGCATATTTGTGTTACCTTCCCCCTTCACTTCAGCCATCGGACTTCTGGCAGCCTCTGCTAGGAGGCTAACACCTGGGAGCTAAGACAGAGGCTCTCTGTTGACTGTTTGTTCGTCTTTGAAGAAGCCACCTGAGTATGACCATCACCCGAGTACACTCATCGCCCGAGCACACCCACTGCCCGAGAACGCCAGCTGCCTGAAGATCTTCTGAACCTGGGGACTTTGGCACCTGAACTTTCTTTGCAGTATAATCTAGAGACTTGGTTTCAGTTTCTCTTGTGACTATAAAAACCCTGGTTTATTCTCAGTAAAGTGGAGCCTTGATTGGGACGCAACTTGGCTTCGTGTTTTCTCTTTGCATTTCAAACCCTTTATTTCAGGTCCTTTGTTCCCTCCTGGCTGAGTGAACCCTGGTCGTGAAACTGCAGGCAGTTTCATATTTGAAGAAAGAATAAAGAAAGAAAACATTCTTTCAGAACGCAATATTTTCATCTTAATTATATACATTTTCTAATTTTGGCCTTCTAACTGGCTCATACAGGACAGTATAGAAGGCCATACCTAACACAGGTAATAGCTACTACTACTACAATGATGACAAGAATGACAACACACGACTACTAGTAAAAAAAAAAAAAAAAGAGTAAACATTAAGATTTCTTCCTAAGCATGCTGACATTTTGGTGAGGAGTATGGAAGTAATGGGTCATTTCGCTTAAGACAATAAGATTGCAGCAAATGCTGCTGGCCCTAACACCATTATGCTAAGATAGCATGGGCAGTTGTACATCATCCCTCATCCGATTCCCATCAAGCAAGGCTTACATTGACTCTGCATCTTTTGGATTTGGTGCTTTTTGCTTTCCACCATGCTACATATATTAATTGAACACTTTTGTAAATCTTTGTGCTGGTGGTAAAGGACCAAACTCTACTACTGAAGGAAGTTTTGAAGGCCAAATTGATCAGCCCACTTAGTATGGAGAAGTCAGAAGGCAGCAAATCCCATGGATTAGGTGCAATTGGTGATGAAGGAGATGACTACAGGTAATTTTCTTGATAAGCCCTTCATTCTATAAATGATCCTCTATATTTATTAGCTCAACAAATTGCATAGTAATTTGAAATGGTTTAAACTATTTTAAATTGATTATTCAAAATTCATAGTCCAGCTATTATAATCCACCTAACTTTGGCTGCAGCTGAGTTTATAGTGTCATTGTAATCATAGTAGATGGTGTTCTGGGAGTGGTGTATGTTATGATGGATGACTTGAGCCAAGAAAGCACAATAGAAGATATAATCCAACTGTGAGACCCAAGCCTACCTGAGCATAAAGAGGGCTGGATGACTAAAGTGTCATTCCCTGGAGTTCTCCAAGCTTAGGGAGTTTCAGTGTAAAAATGATTGGGAAATCCTGGGTTGTAAGGAACTCACAATAGTAAAGAACAAAAGCAGGATTCAAAGAATTTATATCATGTGTCTTGTTTGGGTGTGATGGAACATATATGTAAGGAACTTCAAAGATGAAGGAAATTACAGAATATAAAGTTTGTTTCTTTGTACGAGATCAAAGCCATAGATTTTACAAAACAATAAAGAAATTAAGGGCCCTAAGTAAATGTATTAAAAAATGCAAAAAAAAATTTTGTAAATAATGCAATTCTTTGAGGTAAAATATGAAAAAATAGTTACAGAAAATACCATGTCTCCTCTGCCTAATTACCTTGTGATGGTTAGTTTGGTTGTATCCAGTTCAAAGTCCTGTCATTCCCTGGCCTTCAGGGACATACTCCCAAAGCAGCTTTACTTCCTTCCAGGACAGTCATTTCCAAACTGTTGGAAAAATCCCTTCTCTCAGTCTGGCAGTCTGGGTACATTCTGCTAGAGTTTTGTGGGAATGTTCAGCCTCTGTTAGCTACGACTACATGGTCTTTGAATATCCAGGAAGATAAGTCAGGTGGAGGTAGACCAGACAGGAAGGAGATATGTGTCAGCCACACCCACTCATGGAGAGTCAGCTGCAACAGCACAGCCATCTTCAAAGGAAAGGGCACCAAAGCATGAGGAGGAAAAATGTCTTAATGACTAATTGGCAAGCCATCTGTCTATGTGTGTTATCTCCCTATGTTACCTTCACGATTTTCCTTTTTAAGTTCTCATTGATCTAAGCCGAAGACTTTAAAGAGTCTAATACATTCCTGTCTGCTCCTTGTAGACTTTCTCATTATTTTATCAGTTAAGAAGCAGAAACCTGCAAGTTCAGACAATTTGGCCTGCACTGTCCAATGACATGCAATCAGTAGCATTAGAAACTCAATACTCTAATTTGCCCCATTTCACATCTTGCTAGAATATTATCTCACTAAAAGGACTTTATTTGTTTTACAGTGTGCTGCTTTAAGTATTTTATAACCACCTTCCTTGCTTTCCTATCTTGAAACCAGAAGCCTAATTTTTTGTTCCCTTCCATCAAAATGGATAATTAAAAAATAGCTCATATTTTCTTCTACAACTAAAGATAAGAGTATGTGCTCTACCCTGACCAGGGCTGAGCTCCTGTTTGGATGCATATCTTGAGTTTTGGAATGGAAGATCTCTGTGTTAAAGGTCTCTAGAGACTAGAGCTGACAGAATGCTTATGCCTTGGATTTACTAGAAAGCAATGATCATAGCTGGCTAGTTTGGCAACAGCCATCTGTACTGTGAACAAGAACCCTGTAGTTATTCACTCCACAGATCTCAGTGCCTGAGCAATCACAATAGGTTGTTGAAGGCCTGCAGAATCACAGCCCTTTTGATCAGTTGTAACCTGAAGAAACTTGAGTCTAAAATTACTGAAGAAAGGCAGTGGTGCCTGAGATGTACCCAGTCACTAGCAAGAAATGAAGACACACAATATCTCTGCATTTTCCCTAGATTTATTTCCATTGCTACTGCTGAGGAGTAGTGGTAGGTACTCTGGAGAATGAACATACTTGTTACCACAATTAAGCTTTCCAGAAAATGCCCCCAAAGACATGGAACCCCAATTTATCAGATCCTACTAGGTCACAGGCAAGATCAGCAGTTACAGTATGCCTATGTACCTGGCACTTGAGTGGCCTGAGTGGAGAAATAGGGAAGTAGGTGATTCCAGTTGCTATTCTGTTATTAGCAATAGAAAATGCATGCAACACCTGACTCAGAAAACTGTCCTTGGGAGAAGTAAGTGTCTGAGATGAGCCCACTCATTTTCTACAGAGTCTCTCCAGCCAAAACACACAAAACACAAATTACAGAGTGGACTTGAGTTCCCAGAGAGGACAGCAAATCGGTCTATTATTTCTTTTTCTTTTCATATCTGAACAAATGTGTCTTCAGTGTCATTGCTGCCTCTGTTTTGGTGTTTCTCTCTTGCCTCAGACCTCCTGGGGACTCTGAAGGGGGAACATCTGTGTGTCTGTTTTGCTCCCTTGTGCTAAACCTGCTAAATAGCGACGAAGCTAAATTTTTAATGTTCTGGAAGCTCTGTGTGTGAAGCAATGATATTGGTTGCAATTGAAGAAGAGTTTTAAGACGGGCAATTTTATAGCAACTTACATAATGCATGCCAAAGTGTGAGGCTGTTATGGAATCGCATCTGCGATTGAGAGCTGTATAATACAGCAATAGTATTTGAATATTATCAGATTGTAAATGGTGGAAATGTGGTATTAAGTGTTTGTGAGGAGTGAATTATGCCCTATTATACTGCAGACACCCTGGGAGCAATGGAAGCAGCCGGTGAATGGCGGTCTTCTTTGATTTATTAACAGGGCTAGTTGACTGGGATTATGCTTATTTTTATGTGTGGAACCATTATAAGTTCTGAGGCTGTACTCTTAGGAGGACTCATGCAGTGAGAAGGGATAACAAACACAGGCAGCCCCTGTGCCTGCCACAGCTCCTGGGCAATCTGTTTAAATTTGGAAGTGAGAAATTTCTATCTATCTATCTATCTATCTATCTATCTATCTATCTATCTACTTACCTATCTTCTCCCACTACTTACCTACTCACACCATAAGCAATTCTCCTCAGATGATGAGAGTTTGTGAGGAAACAGAGGTGTGGGTTGGAAAGCCAAGCAGAACATGATCAGAGATTACAAAGATCATGATGGTAGGACTATAAATGAAGGGCAGAAATTAGACAGCCTCCTATGATGGCCAGAGTAGGTATAATGGCCTGGAACTGAGGAAGAAACATGGTCCAAGCAATAAGCAAGGTTTATAGTTGTAAGAATGGCACTGCTGAGAATCCATAGTCAAAGGTCACAAAACAGCTCAGGTAAATTAAGGGCAATGTAGATGCCATGATGAAGGGGAGTGGGCAGTGAGTAGACCCCGTGCTCCCATCACTGGGTTGGAAGGTATGCCATGTGCTCACCACACACGTTATATGAAGTGGTGCAAATAGTCACCTTAAAATCTCTAATCAGGAAACCTCACAATTACTTTGCCAATTAAAATGAAACAAACATCAACATAGATGTCCTGTGTTCTGCAAGAAACAACTTCTCTCTAAGTCTGAAGAACTAATCAGGGAAACGGGCATGTTGTCTCTCCTTATCTCTTATGATACAGTTCTAAAAGGGACTTGGATCAGTCAGAAAGGGTGTAAAAAAAGAGGGGGAAGAATAATGCTGGTGGCTATAGCTGAACAGAACTCCTGAATGGATTCCACTGTAAAAGTCATAATTTGAAGACTACCAGTTCTTGTGGTGGAGGACAGAGGCATCAGGCTTGCAAGGGTTGATAGTTTTTCTTCAGCTAGTATGGAATCATTACACTTAAAATTGGTATTTAAAAGAAAGTATCAAAAAAAAAATCATTCAAGAGTACCATGCATACTCTGAAGTTCTTACTCTAGAAAAATCAAGAAAGTGGATAGTCTAAATGTGCACCTCCCATCCAAAGAGCAAGCAGAACTGATGGCAACAAGAGGAGTCAAGGGCAAGGCAATGGCTCTAAAATTCAAAGTGGATTCGACAGAAAATAAAAATTCAGGAATGTGAAATCCTACCTTGCCTTCACTGCAGCTCTGCCCAGACATCAATACACACTGCTAGGATATGACCTGGCCCATAGCCCACGGAGTCTGTGCAAACAGATATAACATTGCCAGAAAAGGTAACAGAGGTTCTCAAATACAAAGACAAACACACAACCAAACATAACCAAATATCTGGGGAGAGTCATACCATGAAGGAGAGGTGGGAAGCTTGGCAAATAGAGCACTGAACTCACAGAAACAGAGAACAAAGCAAGCGAGGTATTTGAGTAAATATCACACACTTCCACTGAGAATGACAGAGGACATCCTGATCATTTAAAAAGATTCAATTTCATACTTCTAAATGACAATGGAAACATTGAATAGTGGATTATTCAAATGTCCAAAGAATAAAAGAGAATTTGGAAGTATGGTTGAGTTGAATTTATTTTACTCTCCTTGTAATATAAATAAAAAATATGGAAAATATAGTTTTTAGATACATACAAAAAACTGATTTCTCAAATGACAAGGCAAAGTGGACTGTTCCAACATAAGGTTTCAAAATCTACCAGGATTGAAAAAAATTTGATATTTAAAATAAAAGATCTTATGAAATCATAAATTAAAAATGAAAAAGTACACACTGAAACATCATATTACATTTAAAAATCCCCAAACTGATAACAATGTTCTGGAAGTATCCAGGGAGAATAAAATGTTATAAAGGGATTTCCACATCTTAACATTACTGAGGTGACCCTTGCCTTAGTAAAGGAGGTTCTAGAAAATTCATCTCCCTAAGGATCTCCAGCGTAAACTGTGTTGAATAATATTGTTAGTTTTTGAAAGAAAATAAAAACATTTAAGATTATTATATATTGGTCACAGATATTTTTTCTGTAAGTCTGAAGGAATAAGTAGAAGCTGTATTACAGGATTAAAATAAATCTTCTAGAAAGAAATTAAATTAAGAACAGCAGTGGGGAGAGAAGTCGTGTGTGTCACTAAATCTAAGTGCTCACTAGTCACCAGCTATCAGACTGAAGTCAAGCTTATGAATGACTACAGTTATACAGCACCAGTAAAATGTAACAGAATGACTCACTAATGAGCTACGTTTTACTAGTTTTGTATTTTTTTCCTTTAATCATGGTCTTAAACACTACCTTGTGTCTGGTAAGCAATGATTGGTAAGGAGATATTTTCTTTTCTGACAGCCCATTGCCTAAGGCATTCTTGTCTTAGTCTCAGTTGTTTAACTTACTTCATTTTAATTTTGTTTTAATTCCAGATAGATTGTAATCCATCAGATATATACATGAGTTAATCAATTTACTAACAAAATAATAAGGTAATAGTAAACATTTAAAAAGTGCTATTTAGGTAACTGAGAGAAACTAGCTCTAGGTGATACACTGTGGAGCAGACATCACAAAGTTAACGAGAAAGCAGAGATGATGAGACTAAATGAAGAAACACAAGGATTATGATTTCTATAGAACAATATATGTGCTACAAGAAAAAGGGAAGTTTTAAAATTCCAACATCTAACAAAAGACCAACATCCAGCATCTCTGAGTAATGAACTTACTGCTGAGAAAGACAGTCTCATTCAAAAGACCTGATTTTGAAAAAAATCCTCAGTTGCACCAAGTAAAGTCTGTGTACTAAAAAGTCTGAAAGTCAAATGAAACACAGGATCAGTTAACCTCCTGAGCTTTCCAAAAGTGTACTATAGAGGGGACAGGCAAGAGTTATAGAAGACATGAAAAAGATAAAAAAAAAAAAAAGAATAGCACAAAAACAAGCGTTTCCAAGATGTAAATGAACATATAGAACAAGTACCTTTGATCCCCAAAGAAAAATACTAAATGCATCCATGTTATGAAGCAATGCTGCAAGCATAAATACAAGAACAAAAATGATTGTAGAATAAAAATTTAAGGATGATCATTAGGTGAAACAACATACTGAAGAATCAAGTGGAATAAAAGACAAATATTACCACAGAAATTGAGGTGGCATAGAAGTGACCATGAATATTATTTATTCGGGTCAATAGAACATATAATAAAAACACAACATAAAACTGAAATAAAAGCAAGTATTTAAAAGGGAAAAGTGAGTAGAAATTAAGGTTTATTCTGAATGAAATCCAAGTCTATAAAAATAGCAAATCATAGAAATATATTATTTAAAGAAGTAACTCAAAACACTCATTTAAGTTGTCTAAAGGAAATTATTTTAAATCATCATTCTGTACCCTGTAAGACAAAGGATGTGTAAGTCCAAAATGATAGGTAATAAATGTACTGTGCTTAACAGTTAAAAAAATCCTTAGGGAACCATGAAAAAATAATCAATTCACTTATAAAAGGAAAGAGAAATAAGCAAAATGCAAGGCCAGCTGCATCATCTCCATAGCAACATTCAACAGCAAGGACAGCTGGGCAACACCTACAAATTACTTGAGGAAAGAAACTGACCTATGTATTTTATCTCTAGATCAGGTGTCAATCAATTATTATAGCAACTGACAAGTAGTTTTCAGCATGTAAGAACTGAGGGAAGATTTTCTCATGTGAACTTGTGAAAATTGGACTTCTCATCAGAGTTAATCAAAATAAGAGTCAGGGCTCTCCAGCAAAGATATTGGCAGGTGCTATGTCTAGATTAAACTGTGACAAGAGCAGATATGACCCAGAGTCACAGGTCAAGGCAGGATCAGTAAGGCTGCTAGTAACTAGGAAAGGAAATGCAACTGAAAGATAAATTTCTAATGACATGACATAATCCTATCCAAAGTATAAAGGTAGGCATTAATGAAAATATAAACAAGACAGATTTGAGAATGAGGTGCAATGCGAATTCTAGACTCCCAACGACTGTCTAAACCTTATTTAGTTTGTATGTATGTATGTATGTATGTATGTATGTATGTATGTGAGAGAAAGAGGGGGGGAAATGTCCTATCTGCTCATGAACTCCTAGAGGTCAGAAGTAGATTTTTGTCTTACTCCATCACCCTCTACCTTATTTGTTTGAGACAGGTTCCTGCACTCAATCTGAAGCTCAGTTTTAGCAAGCCTAACTGACAATCAAGTCTCCAGAATGACAGATGCTGGATGCCACACTAGGCCTTTGGTGTTGAGCAGGGAATGGATATCAGAACCTCATCTTTGAACATCAAGTATTTGATTCTTTGAGTCATCTATCCAGCCTAGAACAGCCATCTAAATCACTGATAGTAATATTATAAAGAAAAAGGGACAAAAACATCTTATAACCAGAAGTATGAACAGATTATAAAAAAGACAAAGCTATCTTAAAAGATTAAAAATACTAATCTTTACTCCATGTGTATATGCCATGTCAGTAACTTCAAGTAGCCAACTTTATTTTTTAAGAGAAAACACATTTCACAAGTGACTTAAATTGAAGCCAAACCCCAGAACACTAACACCATATTTAATACAGTAGGCTGGATATAAACAATTTAAAATAACTCAAGAATATTGAAATGTTTCATACGGGAATAAATTTTCCAGAAAACTCAGGGCAGAGGAAACAATAATCTTGATAGAAATATTAGAAACATTTAAAGTATGGACTAACAGTCCCAAAATACAATACTGTTTCACTTTTAGAGTCTCGTAAGTAAAATCCCCAACAAACTTAAAACTCATAAAAGTCTGGGTGCTTCACAGCACTGATCTAACTGTTAAGAGAGAATACACAAGTAAAAACACATCAATCTTATGCTTTGGCACCTCGTTGCAGACATTAAAATCAAGTAACTTGATTTTTATTCCTAAAAGTATGTTCAGGAAATAGAAAGTCTTAGAAATCATGAGTCTTGTTTCATGGACTCAATTCTAAGGTTCAAACTGTAGTCAGATGAAGCTGTTGAGGAAAACCTACCTGTTAAGGACTCTCCACATAGCTACGGTACTATCAGTCACCTAAAGATCTGACATATTAAGTAACAAATCACACTTTTGACATACTGTCCAAACCTTATAATTACTGTGAATGAGAGAAAAACCATCTAATTCTATTGTGTGATGCATAGAAAAAGTGACCCCCCCTTTTTTTTTATAAACAGGTGAAATTGAAAACTAAAAATTTGCAAAGCCAGAGATGTATGATCTGAGAACTCTGGTTCCAAAAACCAATTCAATAAGACTAGGTCTTGAAATGGTGAAAATGGATGTGAGTTAGCAACACACAGAGTAAAGAGAGGGAAATAAACAGGGAACTTGTGTGGGTATTGTTTACAAGGATGAAAAAATAAGAAATAAAGGATTAAGGGAAGCATTCTTGGACAAGTGGATAGAATGAGGAGACAGAGCAGGGTGGGACATTCGAAGATATAAAATACATAAGATAAAGAGAGATCGTAAGATCAAGAAAGATCAACAACACATGAATAGTATGCTTGGTCACTTTATTGTGAACTCTTCCAAATTTAAATAGACAGATAGATGATAGATAGTTAAATAGATGGATAGATAGATAGATAGATAGATAGATAGATAGATAGATAGATAGATAGA